>BSBK01008445.1:102500-182861 GCA_027943335.1 Chamaecyparis obtusa
TTTTTCCAGACAGTGTTCAACCAAATATGTTTTGGCCGAAACATACTTCAATTGAAATGTCTTAGTTTTCCTCTACTGCGACATAGGTACATACATTTACCCGTACAATGTTTATGCTGATAGGAAGAGATACCTAAAAAATATATTGAAGGGTGAGAGGAAATATTTTGAGTAATTTTAATCCCATGTAAGAGAACAATTAACTTAAATCTAACATGAAACATTAATTATTAGTCATTACTATCCTATCACTTTTCCATCTTATCATGTATTGTTTAGATTATCAACTATATAGAATGGATTGGATTATATAACTATTATTCTTTTGTTTATTAACAATGGTCAATATTAGTGAGCCACCATACTAGTTTTCATTATAATAGGATACTATGTCTAGATATAGAGTCTCAACACAAGACAAATATTTAAACACGTGGTGAGGGATAAATTATATTTACCTACTTAATAATGAGGGATAAGTAGGATTTTTTTTTTGATAAATTGGTATCATAGTACAAATTTAAAATTAATATTTAAGTTGCTTGAGATAGATAGAATAGTGATAATATTCCTAACTTACACTTGTACTAATTTATTGGTATATAGTTTGAGTCACTTGATAAATAAAATTAAGACTAATAGTAGACAAAGAAAATATGATTCATATTTGTCTTCTGAGAAGATAAATATGTGGATAGTATTAAAATATATAAACAAATGGAAAAGGATCTCATAGCATTTTTAATTTTATATATAATATAAAAGCCTATTCATAAAAAAAGAGTGGAAATTAGATTACATTAATTAAATAATAAACATGAATATAAATAAACCAAAAATATTAAAGCAAGACAATAAATGTAATTCAACCCATTTTAATATTTTTTAGTAAGAAATAGAAATCTTAAATTTGTCTAATAAATATATTTTAAATAATATGTATACTTGTTTATAAAGAATAAGTTAAAATCATGTAATAAAGTTAGCCAGATTATAAAAGACTATGACATTTCACATAAGATTCTCTAGCTTATTAAATAAATTTGAAAGGTCATAAATGATTATAGATTCTAAATTAAGGAGGAAATGAAAAAATTATTTTGTTACATATTATTTATTAAACCTCATATTATCCACTAAATAAAAAATTTCAATAGATATTGTGAGTTTATTATACATGTTAGGTGGTTGTACCTGAGTAGCAACACAAAGTGTCATTATGAACATATGATCAAATAAAAAATTGAATACTTTAGTTTATAATTTCCTTGATGGGGAGATTGGGATAGACTAGCTTAGTCTATGCTCCCTGATCCTTATCTTGGATCCCAGTGTGCTCTTCTCACACCTTATGGTCTATAGGACTCCTCTCCTCAATAGGATCCCCTGACTTAGCCCAATCTTACCACCAATAATAACCTCTCCTTCTTCCTAGCTTGTTTGCACTCTTCCTAGCTCCATTCCCTTACATAGACCAATAAGGGTTTTTAGGCTTTCTCAACTCCTCAGGCTTTGACAAGGGAAGAAATATCTTCCAAGGTGTTTTTGCATCAAATAAAGTGACTCCAAGGTGTTGATGAAGCTGTCTTGTTACCCGATTTCATAGTTTCTTCCCAAAATAGGGCTACTAGAAAGAGCCCCAATTAGGCCTCCTCTCCGTGTTTTTAGGGCTTTTGAACCACTTCTTCTACAGAAACAAGGCTAGAGTTCCACATGAACCTCTATTCAAATTCCCATCCCTAAAGTATTTTTAGGGTTATGGGGTTCCAACTGTCTGTACAATGCCTCCACTAGAAATGAGGGTTTCTAGGGCTTTTTAGGCTTGTATGAGTCACAAGGCTGGTCTATTTTCTTAAACACCTCAAATTTATTGATGGGGATCTCTACTTCACACCAGTGAGCCTTCATAAATCCCTCTTGAACTCCTCCGAAGAGTCTGTCTTGAAACTTTCTCCCTTTTCCTCTAGAGCTTCTCCAATGTTGACCACACCTAGTCAGGCACTACTTAGTCTCACCTAGGGCTTGGTCATTAAATTTCTTGCATGTACAATCTAGGGCCCTTCTTGCATATATGTATAGGTTAGGGTCTGTACTACCATATCCCAAAGACCCATGGTGTTTCCATAGTGGAGATAGGAGCTACAGGCCCTACATCACAAGCCTCTCCAAACTGGATAGAGGACTGGCAATATCAAAAAGAAAACAAAAGCACACACCCAAAAGAAGGTAAATACAATGATACAAATTTAAAATAGAAAAGATACTATGTGCAATCCATTAACTCATCAATTCATGCCATAAATCTTGACTAGCACACGTTTCTACAGTCATAGTAAGGTCTTTCTAATTCCAGGTTGTACACAATGATTGACAACCCTTGAATTAGGGTTTTTCAAGTCATATATAGTCTCCTCCTTGGGGTTAGAGCTTAGTTAGGGATTATAGCTACTTTGGTAAGGTTTAGAACTTCATTGGGAAAAGTTGCTAAGAAACTTTGAAAAGTTGCTAAGAAACTTTGAAAAGTTGCTAGCAACTTTTTGAGCAACTTTTTCTTGCTCAAGTAACTTTCACTCTCTCTACCTCCTAAGTCCAATCTTAGGTCTATGACAAGGCACACTTGTGATAAAACCTCCAAAACCCCTATTTTAAGTCTTTGACCTATCTTAAGAAGAAGTGACCTCAGGATGACATCATGCCCTGAGTTACTATACAATAAAAATGGAAGACCAAACTAAGACTCTAGGACCTCAACTAGGCCTTCACACACCAAGTGAGCTTAAAGTTATTATTCTAATTACAAACCTTCATAAAGAGGTTCTTTCACAACAAATATGGTGATGGTGGGAGCCCTTAGAAGTGTTCTCTTGCACCATACTCCCCCTCAGCATAAACTAAGGTACTTTGGGGTCAAGAAGAGCTAGGTCTATGCCTAGTTTCTTGAATTGACTTTCTCCAATCCAGGTGGCTTCAGACTCAGGTTGACCTACCCATTTTATTAAGTGTTCCATATACACTTGATTCCTGGTAGCCTTCATCACCTGGGATTCCAAAACCTGCTCTTCTGTAGGCTGCTTCTTCTTTGGCATGGCATTGCTATCTATATCCTACAACACCCTTGACTGATCTTCACCTTGTTGTGTTAAGTCTCCTTTGAACAAGACCAGGTCAGGAACATTGAACACTGGTGAGATAGCCAAATCTGATGGTAAGTCCACCTTGTATGAATTTTCATCATATTTGGCCAGAATTTTACAAGGCCCTACTCTTCTCATCTGCAACTTGATGGGCATACCTTTTTGCATCCTTTTTTTTCTTAGATGGACCATCACATAGTCCCCTACCTTGTATTGGACTTCTTTACTCATTTCATCTACTTTGGCTTTGAGCTTTTGAGTGGACTCCATGATGGATTTCTTGACTTGTTCTTAGACCTCCTTGATAGTTTGAGTGAAATCCTCTACTTGTCCACTCTTCATATCCATTCAACCTAAGTCTCTTAGTTCACATACACCTCTAGGGTGTTTTCCATACACAACCTCAAAAGGACTCCTACCTATGATCCTATTCACACTGTCATTATAGGCATACTCTGCTTGATAAATGACTAGATCCCAAGTTTGCCTATACTCCTTTGTCAAACACCTTAGTATGTTGCCCAACACCTTGTTTATAACTTTAGTTTGACCATCAGTTTGTGGATGGTAAGTTGAGCTGAATGAGAGATTATTTCCCAACCCTTTCCATAAGGTTTGCTAAAAATAACCCATGAACTTGCTATCCCTATCTAATACAATTCTCAATGGGAGTCCATGAATCCTAACAAGCTCTTTGAAGAAGAGATGTGCTATATAGCTTGCATCATGAGTAATTCTACATGGAATGAAATGACTAATCTTAGAGAACATATCCACTAAAACATAGATGGTATCCATACCTATTTTTGTTTTAGGGAGTCCAACCAAAAATTCCATGCTTACACACTCCCAAGGCCTATTTGGGATTGGTAAGGGTTGATAAAGCCCTGCATTAGTTGAACCTCCTTTAGCTCTTTGGCACACACCACATTGCTCCACATACCTTCTCACATCTCTTTCCAACTTAGGCCAAAAATAGTACCTTTGTACTAGCTCCATAGTTTTGTTTATGCCAAAATGTCCACTTAGGTTGCCATTATGCTTCTCTTGAATTAGATTTTCCCTCATGGATCCCCTAGGCACACATAGCTGATTACCTTTAAACAAAAGTCCATTTTGAAGGGTGTAGTCTGTATACTCACCATGGAAGTGGTTCTCAAACTCTTGGCACACCTTGTAGGCTTTTGAGAAGTCTTCATCCTCCTCATAAAGATCCTTGAAACCTGCTATTCCCATTCTCTACAATTGGACTTCTTGGATAGTCAAAAGCTTCCTACTTAAGCAATCTACTACCTTATTGAGCTGCCCCTTCTTGTGCTTGATAGTGAAGGTAAAGGATTGGAGATACTCCATCCACTTCAAGTGTCTATTGCTAAGTTTTTCTTGAGTATTGATATAGCTCAACACCTGATTATCTGTGAACACCACAAATTCTTTGGGTAGGAGGTAATGCCTCCACTTCTTGAGGGATTTCACTAATGCATATAGTTCTAGATCATAGGCTGAATACCTTCTCTTTGCTTCATTGATTTTCTCACTAAAAAATTTCACAGGCCTACCCTCTTGGCTCAATACACCCCCTACTGCAACACCACTTGCATCACATTCAATGGTGAATAATTTGTCAAAAGTAGGTAAGAGTAAGATAGGATTGGTAGCTACCTCTTGTTTCAATGCTTGGAATGCTTTATCAGCTTCCTCAGTCCATTTGAACTTAGTCTTAAGTCCTCCCTTGATGGTGTCAAGCACTGGTGCACATATACCACTTATGTTTCTAATGAACTTCCTATAAAATTGTGCCAAGCCACGGAAACTCCTAACTTCAATCCCTATTTTAGGAGCAGGCCAGTTCAAGATTGCTTCTACCTTGCTTGGGTCCATCTTCAAGGTTCCTTTAGATACCAAAAATCCCAAGTAGATTAGCTCTTGCTACATGAACTCACATTTCTCAAGGTTGACAGCCAATTATTCCTCATGTAGCCTTTTCAAGACTAACTTTAAGTGCTCAAGGTACTCTTCTTTAGTTTTTCTATAGATAAGTATATCATCTAGATATACCACTAAAAATATTCTAGTGAAGTCCTTCAAAACCTCATTCATCAACATCATGAAGGTTCTTGGGGCATTGGTAAGCACAAATTGCATCACAATCCATTTGTGGTTTTAAAATCGGTCTTCCACTCATCGCGCTCCTTAATCCTTATTTGGTGATAACCACTTTTGAGATCTAGCTTAGAAAAATACATAGCCCCTCCTAAATAGTCCATCAAATACTCTATCCTAGGAATTGGGAATCTATACCTGATAGTTATCTGGTTGATGGCCCTTGAAGCAGTGCAAAGTCTCCACTTGCCTCCCTTCTTGGATGCCAATACCATCGGGACTGCACATGGACTAATACTTTTCTTTATCAGTCCTTGATCCAATAGCTCTTGTACCTACCTTACTACTTTTTTTTGGTCACGGTTAAGCTTGTAGGCTACTTTTTTAGGCAGAGATGCATCGGGTACAAAGTCTATTTGATATCTTACGCCCCTTCTTGGAGGAAGAGTTGCACGTGCTCCATTGCTCACAATGTCCTTGAACTCTTCTAACATTTGATTCACCTCTATAGGCATCTCTGTCTACAACTTAGGTGCTCCCACTCTTAGTTTCACAACAATGGAACATCCCTCTACTTCAACATCATGTATAAAATGTAGGAATTCCTTCCCACTGCTAAGCAACACACTAGGTGTCCTTGAGGCTCCTTCATCATTCTCTGTTAGAGACTGAATCTTGAATGTCTTGCCATCCTTCTTGAAAGAAATGGAGTTCTCTTCTCCATCATAGAGCACTTTCCTATCAAACTACCAAGGTCTCCCCAATAGGAGATTGCAGGCATCCATGGGTAAGACATCACAAAGCACTTTTTCCATATAACCACCTATGGAAAATTCCACCCATGTCTTCTCATTCACTTAGACACTCTGTTCTTGATTTAACCAAGTCATCTTATAAGGGATTGCATGAGGAATCTTTACAAGTTTTAGCTTCTTTGTTGCTTCATCTGATATGATGTTGTTAGTTGAGCCTGAATCAACTATCACCTTGGAAACTTTTCCTTGGATCTTGCATCTCACTCTAAATAGAGCTCTTCTTTTCTTGGGTTCTCCATGGGTAGGTTGTCTTATGAACACTCTCCTAAACATCAAGTTCTACCCCATCTCTGATTCTAGCTTGATGACCTCATTAGTGCATGAGCTATTGCTATCTTCTTAGGCATAGGCTACCCTCTTTCCACTACTAGATCTAGTAGGTTTATCAGGACACCTATAAGCAGGGTGTCCAAGTTTTCCACACTGATAACACTTCATTGTGGCAAAGTAGGAACTACTTCTTCCTACACTCCTTCCTCTATTACCCTGAGATCCTCTTCCTCTACTGAAAGTACCTCTTGTACTGGTCTCTACAACTTGTTCTAGGAGTCTACTCTCTCCTTGGCTTCTTGAGTCATGTCCTCTGCCACTAGAACCTCCTATTTGACCCCATCTAGAGTCTCTACCTCTTCTTCTATTTTTAGAGTTAGGTTCTTGCTTCCTTCTTTGTTTATCTTCTAGCTTTTGTGCCATATGCTGACATCCAATTACTATGGTGGGAGTAAACAAGCTCATGTCCTCTTCTATACTCCATCTCAATCCACTTAAGTACCTTGCCACCTTGATGCTCTCCTCTTCCTTGACTTTGGACCTTAAGCTCAACTTATGAAACTCTTCGGTATAGGTGGCAACATCCATCTCCTTTTGTTTGAGGTTTAGTCTTCATCTATGCTATTGGATCTCATAATCTGTAGGTAGGTATGCTTCTCTTACCTTATTCACCATAGCTTTCCAATTGGAAATAGGGTTCTTTCCCTCTTTCTCCCGCTCTTCTTGCAGGTAGTTCCACCAGGTTAAGGCTTGACCCCTCAACCTAGACTTGGCCACTTTGACCTTTTGTGCTTCAGAGATCTCTTCACATTTGAAGTGATTCTCCATACCCTCAATCCATTGCATGACAAGCTCTGTGTTCATTCTACTAGTAAGTAGTGGGACACCTTCATGTGCCTTGCCGATGATGGCCTTCAAAGCTTTCAAGAATTGCTCATCTTGGGTTAGAGGATTAGGTGTGGGCACATCATCATCAATAGTCTTCCTTTTCTCTTTATCTTCCTGTTCCTGCATCCTATCATTCACTTTATCTACCTTTTCTTGGACATCATCAAAGAGTTTCTCCATCTGAATCAATCTTGCTTACCAGAGTTTATTGGCATACTTCTGATCTTCTACCTTCTTAGCAAGCTCTACATTAGTCACCATTTTCTTCTTGTGAGATGATCCAATTGATTCCTCTGGAGGTTAAAACATTCACTCTCAAATTATCCACTTCCCGAGCATTAATAAGCTCTGATACAAATCTGATGGGGAGATTGGGATAGACTAGATTATTCTATGCTTTTTGATCCTTATCTTGGATCCCAGTGTGCTCTTGTCAGACCTTATGGTCTATAGGACTCCTCTTCTCAATTTGATCCCCTAACCTAGCCCAATCTTATGACTAATAATAACCTCTCCTTCTTCCTAGCTTGTTTGCACTCTTCGTAGCTCCATTCCCTTACTAGACCAATAAGGGTTTTTAGGCTTGATCAAATTCTCAGGATCTGACAAGAGAATAAATCTCTTCCAAGGTGTTTTTGCATTAAATAAAGTGACTCCAAGGTGTTGATGAAGTATTCTTATTACCTGATTTCATAGTTTCTTCCCAAAATAGGGCTACTAGAAAGAGCCCCAGTTAGGCCTCCTCTTCGGGTTTTTAGGGATTTTGACCCACTTCTTCCATAGAACCTAGGCTAGATTTCCACATGAACCTCTATTAAAATTCATATCCCTCAAGGATATATAGGGTTTTGGGGTTCCAACTATCCGTACAATGCCTCCACTAGAAATGAGGGTTTCTAGGGCTTTTTAGGCTTGTATGAGTCACAGGGCTTGTATATGTTCTTAAACACCTCAAATAGATTGGTGGGGATATCTCCTTCACACCAATGAGCCTTCATACATCCCTCTTGAACTCCTCCAAAGGGTTTTTCTTGAAACTTTCTCCCTTGTCGTCTAGAGCTTCTCCAATGCTGACCACACCTAGTCAGGCATTGCTTAGTCTCGCCCAGGGCTTGGTCATTAAATTGCTTACACATTCAATCCAGGGCCTTGATTTCATATATGTTTAGGGTATGGTTTGTACTACCATATCCCATAGGCCCATGGTGTTTCCACAGTGGGGATAGGTGCTACAGGTCCTACATTACAAGCCTCTCCAAACTAGACAGAGGACTGGCAGTATCGAAAAGAAAAAAAAAAGCACACACCAGACAATAAAGAAACTACTCTAAACACACCCAAAAGAAGGTAAATACACTGATACAAATTTACAATAGCAAAGATACTATGTGAAATCCATTAACTCATCAACTCATGCCATAATCTTGACTGGCACATGTTTCTACAGTCACAGTAAGGTCTTTCCAATTCCAGGTTGTCCACAATGATTGCCAACCCTTGAATTAGGGTTTTTTAGGTCATATATAGTCTCCTCCTTAGGGTTAGAGTTGGGTTAGGGCTTAGATCCTCTTTGATAAGGTTGAGACCTTCATTGGGAAAAGTTTCTAAGCAACTTTGAAAAGTTGCTAGCAACGTTTTGAGCAACTTTTTCTTGCTCGAGCAAATTTTTCTCTCTCTACCTCCTAAGTCCAATCTTAGGTCTATGACAAGGAACACTTGTGCTAAAACCTTCAAAACCCCTATTTTAGGTCTTTGACATATCTTAAGAAGAAGTGACCTCAGGATGACTTCATTCCTTGAGTCACTGTACAATCAAAATGGAAGACCAAACTAAGACTCTAGGACCTCAACTAGGCCTTCACACACCAAGTGAGCCTAAAACTCTTATTCTAATTACAAACCTTCATAAAGAAGTTCTTTTACAACAAAATTGGTGATGGTGGGATCCCTTAGAAGGGTGATCCTACACCATACTCCCCCTCAGCACAAACTAAGGTACTTTGGGGTCAAGAAGAACTAGGTCTATGCCTAGTTTCTAGAACTAACTTTCTTCAATCTAGGTGGCTTCAAACTTAGGTTGACCTACCCATTTTATTAAGTGTTCCATTTACACTTGATGTCTACTAGCCTTCTTCACCAGAGATTCCAAAACCTACTCTGTTATGGGTTGCTTCTTATTTGGCATGGCATTGCTATCTATATCCTGCAACACCCTTGACCGATCTTCACCTTGCTATTTTAAGTCTCCTTTGAACAAGACCAAGTGAGCAACATTGAACATTGGTGAGATAGCCAAATCTGATGGTAAGTCCACCTTCTATGCATTTTCACCATATTTGGCCAGAATTTTACAATGCCCTACTCTTCTCATCAACAACTTGATGGGCATTCCTTTTTGCATCCTTGCTTTGCTTAGATGGACCATCAAATAGTCCCGTACCTTGAATTGGACTTCTTTTCTCCTTTCATCTACTTTGGCTTTGAGCTTTTGAGTGGACTCCATGATGGATTTCTTGACCTATTCTTAGACCTCCTTGATAGTTTGAGTGAAGTCCTCTACTTGTCCACTCTTCATATCCATTGAACCTAAGTCTCTTAGTTCACATACACCTCTCGGGTGTCTTCCATACACAACCTCAAAAGGACTCCTACCTGTGGTCCTATTCACACTATCATTATAGGCATACTTTTCTTGAGAAATGACTAGATCCCAAGTTTTCCCATACTCCTCTGTCAAACATCTTAGCAAGTTGCCCAACACCCTATTTATAACTTCAGTTTGACCATCAGTTTGTGGATGGTAAGTTAAGCTGAATGAGAGATTAGTTTCCAAATTTTCAATAAGGTTTTCCAAAAATGACCCATGAACTTGCTATCCCTATCTGATACAATTCTCAATGGGAGTCCATGAATCCTGACAATCTCTTTGAAGAGGAGATGTGCTATATAGCTTGCATCATGAGTAATTCTACATGGAATGAAATGACTCATCTTAGAGAACGTATCCACTATAACATAGATGTTGTCCATACCTATTTTTTTTTTAGGTAGTCCAACCAAAAATTCCATGCTTACACACTCCCAAGGCCTATTTGGGATTGGTAAGGGTTGATAAATCCTTGCATTACTTGAACCTCATTTAGCTCTTTGGCACACACCACATTGCTCCACATACCTTCTCACATCTCTTGCTAGCTTAGGCCAAAAATAGTGACTTTGTACCAGCTCCATAGTTTTGTTTATGCCAAAATGTCCACTTAGGCTTCCATTATGCTTCTCTTGAATCAAATTTTCCTTCATGGATCCCCTAGGCATACATAGCTGATTGCCTTTGACCAAAAGTCTATTTTGATGGGTGTAGTCTACATACTCACCATGGAAGTAGTTCTAAAACTCTTGGCACACCTTGTAGGCTTTTGAGAAGCCTTCATCCTCCTCATAAAGATCCTTGAAACTTGTTATTCCCATGCTTTGCAATTGGACTTCTTGGATAGTCAAAAACTTCCTACTTAAGGCATCTGCTACCTTATTGAGTTGCCCCTTCTTGTGCTTGACAATGAAGGTAAAGGATTGGAGATACTACACCCACTTCAAGTGTCTATTGCTAAGTTTTTCTTGAGTATTGATATAGCTCAAGGTCTGATTATCTATGAACAACAAAAATTCTTTGGGCAGGAGGTAATGCCTCCACTTCTTGAGGGATTACACTAATGCATATAGTTCTAGATCATAGGTTGAATACCTCCTCTTTGCTTCATTGAGTTTCTCACTAAAAAATGCCACAGGCCTACCCTCTTGGCACAATACACCCCCTACTGTAACACCACTTGCATCACATTCAGTGGTGAATAATTTGTCAAAAGTAGGTAAGAGTAAGATAGGATTGGTAGCTACCTCTTGTTTCAATGCTTGGAATGCTTGATCGGCTTCCTCAATCCATTTGAAATTATTCTTAAGTCCTCCCTTGATGGTTTCAAGCACCGATGCACATATACCATTGAAGTTTCTGATGAACTTCCTAAAAAATTGTGTGAAGCCAAGGAAACTTCTAACTTCAATTCCTATTTTAGGAGCAGGCTAGTTCAAGATTGCTTCTACCTTGCTTGGGTCCATCTTCAAGGTTCCTTTGGACACCACAAATCCCAAGTAGATTAGCTCTTGCTGCATGAACTCACATTTCTCAAGGTTGATAGCCAATTGTTCCTCATGTAGCCTTTTCAAGACTAACTTTAAGTGCTCAAGGTGCTCTGCTTTAGTTTTTCTATAGATAACTATATCATCTAGATAAACCACTACAAATCTTCTAGTGAAGTCCTTCAAGACCTCATTCATCAACTTCTCGAAGGTGCTTGGGGCATTGGTAAGACCAAATGGCATCACAAGCCATTCATACAATCCATCTGTGGTTTTAAAAGCGGTCTTCCACTCATCACCCTCCTTAATCCTTATTTGGTGATAACCACTTTTTAGATCTAGCTTAGAAAAATACATAGCCCCTCCTAAATAGTCCATCAAATCCTCTATCCTAGGAATTGGGAATCTATACCTGATAGTTATCTAGTTGATGGCCCTTGAATTAGTGCAAAGTCTCCACTTGCCTCCCTTCTTGGATGCCAATACCACCGGGACTGCACATGGACTAATACTTTTCTTTATCAGTCCTTGATCTAATAGCTCTTGTACCTACCTTTCTACTTCTTTTTTTTGGTCAGGGGTAAGCTTGTAGACTGCTTTGTTAGGTAGAGATGCACTGCGTACAAAGTCTATTTGATGACTTATGGCCCTTCTTGGAGGAAGAGCTGTAGGTGATCCATAGCTCACAGTGTCCTTGAACTCTTCTAATATTTTCTTCACATCTATAGGGGTCTCTGTCTGCAACTTGGGTGCTTCCTCTCTTGGTTTCACAACAATGGCCCACATCCCTCTACTTCAACATCATGTATAAAATGTAAGAATTCCTTCCCACTACTAGGAAACACACTAGGTTTCCTTGAGGCTCCTTTGTCATTCTCTTTTAGAGACTGAATCTTTAATGTCTTGCCATCCTTCTTGAAAGAAATGGAGTTCTCTTCTCCATCATAGAGCACTTTCCTATCAAACTTCCATGGTCTCCCCAATAGGAGATGGTAGGAATCCATGGGTAAGACATCACAAAGCACTTTTCCCTTATATCCACCTATGGAAAATTCCACCCATGCCTACTCATTCACTAAGACACTCTGCTCTTGATTTAACCAAGTCTACTTATAAGGGTTTTCTTGAGGAATCTTTACAAGTTTTAGCTTCTTTGTTGCTTCATCTGATATGATGTTGTTAGTTGAGCCTAAATCAACTATCACCTTGGAAACTTTTCCTTGGATCTTGCATCTCACTCTAAATAGAGCTCTTCTTTGCTTGCGTTCTCCTTGGGTAGGTTGTCTTACGAGCACTATCCTAAACATCAAGTTCTCCCCCATCTCTGATTCTAGCTTGCTGACCTCATTAGTGCATGAGCTATTGCTATCTTCTTGGGCATAGGCTACCCTCTTTTCACTACTAGAGCTAGTAAGTTTATCAGAAAACCTATAGGCAAGGTGTCCAAGCTATCCACATTGATAACACTTCATTGTGGAAAAGTAGGATCTACTTCTTCTTGCACTCCTTCCTCTATTACCCTGAGATCCTCTTCCTCTACTAAAAGTACCTCTTATACTGGTCTCTACAACATGTTCTAGGAGTCTACTCTCTCCTTGGATTCTTGAGTCAGCTCCTTTGGTACTAGAACCTCCTCTTTGACCCCCTCTAGAGTCTCTACCTCTTCCTCTATTTTTAGAGTTAGGTTATTGCTTCCTTCTTTTTTTATCTTCTGTCTTTTGTGTCATATGCTAACATGCAAGTACTATGGTGGGAGTAAACAAGATCATCTCCTCTACTACACTCCATCTCAATCCACTTAAGTACCTTGCCACCTTGATGCTCTCCTCTTCCTTGAATTTGGACCTTAACCTCAACTTATAAAACTCCTCGGTATAGGTGGCCACATCCATCTCCTTCTGTTTGAGGTTCAATCTTCTTCTATGCTATTGGATCTCATAATTTGTAGGTAGGTATGCTTCTCTCACCTTATTCACCATAGCTTTCCAATTGGAAATAGGGTTCTTTCCCTCTTTCTCCCTTTCTTCTTGCAGGTAGTTCCACCAGGTTAAGGCTTGACCCCTCGACCTATATTTGGCCATTTTGACCTTTTGTGCTTCAGAGATCTCTTCACATTCAAAGTGATTCTCCATACCCTCAATCCATTGCATGACAAGCTCTTTGTGCATTCTGCTAGTAAGTAGTGGGACACCTTCAAGTGCCTTGTGGGTGATGGCCTTCAATGCTTTCAAGAATTACACATGTTGGGTTGGAGGATCAGGTGTGGGCACATCGTCATCAATAGTCTTCCCTTTCTCTTTAGCATCTTGTTCCTCCATCCTATCATTCAATTTATCTTCCTTTGCTTGGACATCATCCAAGAGTTGCTCCATCTGAATCAATCTTTCTTGAAGGAGTTTACTAGCCTCCTCGTGATCTTCTACCTTCTTAGCAAGCTCTGCATTAGTCACCATTTTCTTCTTGTGAGATTATCCAACTGATTCCTTTGGAGGTTGAAACATTCACTCTCCAATTATCCACTTCCCAAGCCTTAATAAGCTCTGATACCAATCTGATGGGGAGATCGGGATAGACTAGCTTATTCTATGCTCTCTGATCCTTATCTTGGATCCTAGTGTGCTCTTCTCACACCTTATGGTCTATTGGACTCCTCTTCTCAATGGGATCCCCTGACCTAGCCCAATCTTACCACCAATAATAACCTCTCCTTCTTCCTAGCTTGTTTGCACTCTTCATAGCTCCATTCCCTTACATAGACCAATAAGGGTTTTTAGGCTTTCTCAACTCCTCGGGCTTTGACAAGGAAAGAAATATCTTCCAAGGTGTTTTTACCTGATTTCATAGTTTCTTCCCAAAATAGGGAAATTAGAAAGAGCCCCAATTAGGCCTCCTCTCCAAGTTTTTAGGGCTTTTGACCCACTTATTCCACAAAACCAAGGCTAGAGTTCCACATGAACCTTTATTCAAATTCTCAGCCCTCAAGGATTTTTAGGGGTTTGGGGTTCCAACTATCCGTACAATGCCTCCACTAGAAATGAGGGTTTCTAGGGCTTTTTAGACTTGTATGAGTCACAGGGCTTGTATATTTTCTTAAACACTTGAAATGGATTGGTGGAGATCTCTCCTTCACACCAGTGAGCCTTCATACATCCCTCTTGAACTCCTCCAAAGGGTTTGTCTTGAAAATTTCTCCCTTCTCCTCTAGAGCTTCTCTAATGCTGACCACACATAGCCTGACACTGCTTAGTCTTGCCTAGGGCTTGTTCATTAAATTGCTTGCACATACAATCCAAGGCCTTGCTTGCATATATGTACATGTTAGTTTCTGTACTACCATATCCAAAAGACTCATAGAGTTTCCATGGTGGGGATAGGAGCTATAGGCCCTACATTACAAGCCTCTCCAAACTGGACAGAGGACTGGCAGTATCAAAAAGAAAACAAAAGCACACACCAGACAATAAAGATACTACTCTAAACACACCCAAAAGAAGGTAAATACACTGATACAAATTTATGATAGAAAAGATACTATGTGCAATCCATTAACTCATCAATTCATGCCATAAATCTTGACTGGCACACATTTCTACAGTCACAATAAGGTCTTTGCAATTCCAGGCCATACACAATGATTTCCAACCCTTGAATTAGGGTTTTTCAAGTCATATATAGTCTCCTCCTTGGGTTTAGAGTTGGGTTAGGGCTTAGAGCCTCTTTGGTAAGGTTTAGACCTTCATTGGGAAAAGTTGCTAGCAACTTTTTGAGAAACTTTTTCTCTCTCGACCTCCTAAGTCCAATCTTAGGTCTATGACAAGGCACACTTGTGCTAAAACCTCCAAAACCCCTATTTTAAGTCTTTGGCCTATCTTAAGAAGAAGTGACCTTAGGATGACATCATGCCCTGAGTCACTGTACAATAAAAATAGAAGACCGAACTAAGACTCTAGGACCTCAACTACGCCTTCACACACCAAGTGAGCTTAAAGCTCTTATTCTAATTACAAACCTTCATAAAGAAGTTCTTTCACAACAAAATTGGTGATAGTGGGAGCCCTTAGAAGGGTTCTCCTGCACCATTCCTCATAGTTGAAATTTTTTGGATAAGTTAAGTATCAAATGTGTTCTTAACGTCAAATAATTTTGGTGAGATCCTTTGTAGTATAATAGGCTAACAACTAATTTAGAACATGTTTTCATTATTTCAAGAGCGATATAGACACATAATTGAACTACATAAATAATTATAAGTTTATTTTAACAATTTAAAATATCTGTTGTACTTTGGCTTTGATTGTGTATGTAAATTTTCATGGATTGTGGAGATATAATGTCATTAATTTAAAATATGCAAAAACAATAGAATTATATTGGTAGATAACTCTAAAAAATAAGGCACTCAAATAGAAAACCATTGCAAGAAAAATTAATTTAAAATAGAAACTAATTTATTGATTAATAATACTAACCATATTACATAGTGAGGCTTCTAGGTTCAGCTTTGTCTCCTTTTTTGTATCCCAATATTGTTGGGATTTTGTGATTTGAAAAAATCAAAGAATGAGAAGATCCCATATAATTTGGTCCACAAATGTGCAATGTATACAAACAAACAACCTTTATACTCTTAAGATTACGATGTTCTTTGTAAGCCAGTGCAAATTCCTACCCCTACCATAAGAAGCTCATATTAGTTTTAGTCTTTAAGGAGTCTATTGAAAATTTGAAGAGCATAAATAGTTTTTTTGTACATTTTTATGCACCTTCATTTTCACAACCATAAATTCCACCACTTAAGCTTCAAATTCAAAGTTTTAAATGAACCTCAAGCCATCTTCTTTCTATCGAAATAATTTACCAACTCCTAAATCAAATCTTTTCAAATTATGTCTATATAAATGGATAACATTTCATTAAGACAAACTTTTAACCTTAGCCTTCCATTTCAAGAAAAACTAATTTAAAATAGAAACTAATTTATTGATTAATAATACAAGCCATATTACACAGTGAGGCTTCTAGGTTCAACTTTCTCTCTTTTTTTCATATCTCAATATTGTTGGGGTTTTGGGATTTGCAAATATCAAAGAATGAGAAGATCTCATACAATTTGGTCCATAAATGTACAATGTATACAAACAAACAACCTTCATATTCTTAAGATTACCATGTTCTTATAAGCCACTTCAAATTTCTACCCCTACCATAAGAAGCTCATATTAGTTTTAGTCTTTAAGGAGTCTATTGAGAATTTGAAGAGCATAAACACATTTTTGTTCATTTCCACAACCATAACTTCCACCCTTTAAGTTTCAAATTCAAAATTTTAAATGAACCTCAAGCCATCTTCTTTCTATCAAAATAATTTACCAACTCTTAGATCAAAACTTTTCAAATTATGTCTATATAAATAGACAATATTTCATTAAGTTGAACTTTAACCTTAGCCTTAACTACAATTAAAAATGGTGTACATATTATTTTATTTATATATATTTTTTAAAATTTTGATAATTTATTATTCAAATTTAATTGTTAAATAATTTCTCTCTTTTACTTATTTTTTCTTTTTTATGAATAAATTTTGTAAAAAATCTTCTAAATTAATTATATGCTTGATCTAAATATTTGAGTATACTTTGAATATCATTTTACCTAAACTTGTCCTCAAATTCCATATCATCTTTGTCTAAAATACTAAATTATTTTTGTATCTAGGTATATTTGACTTTGACACAATAACCTTGTTTACAATACCTAAAATTATTATCAAATTACTTATATATTTGACCAAATATTAAGTAATTTGACGTAAAATCAATCAATCAATCTCTCTCTCAATGAGACTAAGATTTTCTTTTTAAATTTTTTTTTTTTTTTTTCTAATAGAATACCCAATTAGCACAGATTTATTTAATATCATATTTAATCTTATAAATGTATGTAATAAATGACTTAAATTTCCCATTTTAAAATAATGATTAAATAATATCTTCAATAATTTTCAATATAAATTTTTGAATTTTATATTCTTAAATTAAAAATATCATCAATACAAATTTAAGAAATGATGAATTTGGACTCACAAATGTCTAATAATTTTATATCACAGTGCTAACTTTATATGCCATCAATTAAGGACGGGGCTAAGATCTAGCATTTGTTTCTCACAATCTGTACATTTGAGGTCGAAAACCACAAAAAAATTTGCAAAAAAAATCATTATTTTTTCAAATTAAAAAAATATTTTAACTTTTTTTTTTTTTTTTTGTCTTTGGTGCATTCTGTCTCGAGCTTAGCCAGTGCCATCAGCTACAAATGCCCTAGTTACTATAACATTTTTCCATTTTCTTACCTATATATAATTTTGTACATTTATGCTTCTTCCAATTAAAAATTAAAAATAAAAATATCATGAATTTTATTCTTATTTGAAGATTTGGAAGAAAAGATCATTTCCTTCTCAACATTTTGAATTTAATCTTCCCACACTCCGAAAATATTAATATTGCATCATCACTAAACCTTCTATAAACTTTAGTCTTAATTGGATAAATTCTTCTTTAAAATATTAAACTGTCTTTTCTAAAATTTTGTGCAGGGATATAAAAGAAGAAGAATTTACATTGGAGGAATATGTCTTTGACCCCTTCAAAAGTAAAACAATGCCAACTCAATCATGTAGAAAAAATTATCTGACACATTAGAGGTGTTGAAAACAATATTGAATAAATGTGAAGGATTTTATTCAAAAAAAATTACGACATTAAAATTTGTAGTAATTACATAATATGATTAAAAGAACTCATAAATATAGCTCAAAAGACCGCTAAATTCATAAATACAGCACAGACTACAATATAGAGGCAAAATATGATGGGAACTGGCAATAGTTTTCAGCACCTAGATTACTCATTTAATTGTATTTCTCCATTTTCAAAGACCGCTATAAATATTGAGAAGCTGGCAAAATACCATACCTTCAACCTAAAACAACCCATACCTTCATTTAAGGCCATGCAAACTCATACTCATAAAAGTGCAGTGTCTAGATCCTTGAAGGTCACGCATGCCACATGAGAATGCTCACCCTAACTTCCATAAATAACAAAGGACACTTTCCAAAATACAGTAAAACTATAAGAATACAGCAACAATGAAAATGTGAACACAAAAATGTGGCAAACGTTCCAGAGGAGAAGAAGAAATCCTGGATGTCCCGTTTGGTTGGTTATATTGACCGATTGAAGATTCACAATTTTTGTCTTCTTCTGAGTTTGAGATCTTGAACCTTCTGTTTTATCTCCAACCTTCAGACATTCAAGCAGATCAACATTTGAATTAGTAGTTTTTTCTTTTGCTTTGGATATCTTGGACTGGAATTCAACTATTTCTATAAACAGATGCTTGTATTTCTTTGCATCTGCATTGAAAATTTAGATTCAAGTTTATTAAACAAATCGATCCTTTTAAAGAATTGAGAGCAAACCAGGCTAACTCACTCCCACACAACGTTGCAGATCTAGGTAAATGCGTAGGCGTGACCCTCATGGGAAATAATGATGGCCTAAGAGAATGACAAAAATATCAACTACACCCTATGAATTTCCATTCGCACAAGGGAAAAAATTATTCCGGGCGACTTTTCAGCATCCCACACTACGAAAATCCATCAGTTTTCAACTAAGAATAGCCTATCAGCTAAAAATAAATATTGAATTCTAAGTAAATACATACTATTACAATTCTAATGGAAAGATTTAATGTTAATTGGATTCCTTTTAAATCTTATCATTTTATGATTTGTTTCTAGAAGACTCCCCACAAGTTGTCGGTATTGAATGCAATTGACCAAGGGTGAATCATTGACATCCTCAAGATTTACCATTGACAAGAAAAGTATTGTTGATGGCTTGCAGTCAATCATGTGAAGCTGAGCTGTGAGATCTCTTGTATACTTGGATTGAGAAAAGTTGAGTCTTGATTCATTCTAGTTGATTTGTAGTCCAAGAAAAAGTGTAGTAGACCCATGTATATAAGGATAAATCTATCATGGAAAGAAATTTTACAAGTAGTAATGGTTGTGGTTGAACTGCTTTTCAGTAGGAGATCATCTACATATAGCATTATATTAATAAAGAGTTGGATGTTCTTATTATATAAACATTTGAATTAGATTTGCATCCTATAAAATTTTGACACAAAATATAATAGTCCATTTTAGCATATCAAGCTTTAGGTGCTTTCTTAAGGTCATAAAGTGACTTCTTAAGTCTACAAACCAAAGATGAATTTTTTTCATACTATTGTGTTTTCTCCATGTAGATTTTTTCTTTGATACTATCAGGAAGAAATTAATTCTTCACTATCCATGTGGTGAACCTCCCACCCGCTAGTATAATGGCATGATAAAATTAAATGGGAACTATTTTTTCCAATGGATAAAAAGTATCCTCATAGTAAATGCCATGAACTTGTTGAGATACTTTGGCTACTAACATGCCACAAAACTTTCTTTGTATCTACTCACATGTCCATACATTACTTTCTTTGCCCTATAGACCCATTTACATCTGACAAGCTTGCAATTAGAATGAAGTGTAACAAAGTCCCCAAGTTTGGTTAGCAATGAGTGTTGGAATTATTCCTGACTTGTTTTGTCAATTATGTCAACATATATTTCAGAAGATTGAATTAACTGTATCTGATGTTGCAGTAATGTTGATTAAGATATGAACATGTAGAATCATCATGGATGTATGGGTTGTGTCCGACATGTTTGACTCCGCGAACTTGGATTTTTGTTGCAGATGGACTTTAGATGTTATATTTAAGATAGCATGCAATAATTTAATCAGAGGAATAAGTTACAATAGTTTTGGTACAAACTGGTCGTAGGAACATAAACATAGGTCTGTGGCAGAGCTAGTATCAATTTTTTTGTGTTTTCTTGGATACAAGATCAATTTAGGGTATGCAAGTTCAAGATATGATATAAGACTTATTAAAGAATACTTTCTCTTTTTCCTTAATCATCGCACTCTTGGTGACATCATTTGTAGCGTGTGACCTTGCGAAGTCTTATTTGGTGCCGACCTATGGGATGTAGCGTGTTCTACCTTGTGTGAAGATAATTTATAGATTATGGAGTATGTTGGTCGACTGATGTTTTTTATTTTCTTTCCAAGATCTCGTGTGTATCTTGACAAGAGTCTATATAAATCATTTTTATTTGGAAAGTCCTAATTGGTGTCAACCTAATAAATCATTTGTATCTTGTATAAAGGAGTGAATAAAGTGATGTGAAGGGTGTGGGTTTAACCTCCAGAAGATGGATTTAACCTTCACATTGGGGAAGTTTCTCCAAGAAAAGAAAGGCTCATCCTATCAACTCCTAACAGGGTTGTTGACTCAAAGAAAGGAGTTTGTCCTTTAACAGGGACTTTGTACTAGTTGTATTTATCTGTTCCTAACAAGGCAAGATCTTGTAACTAAGATACTTTACTACTAGTGCATTATTTTTGGGTTTCATTTGTTGGAGTAATATTATTTACTCCTTATTTAAGTTTACTTAGGTCAACTCATAAATGAGTTAGATAGATAACTTTGAGTCCAATTTGGACTCTATCATATCTAGAGAATATCATAGAGTTCTATCAGAACTCTACCTCTTTCTGGTTGAGACACTTGTCTCAACCCTATCCTTTCGTTCTACCATCTCTTTCCTATTTAAGCAGAGCCTTTGTATGTTTATTCTCACCTCATGTTCAATCTAATATAGTGTTGAATACTTCTCTCTTCTGGTAGATGTTTGAGGACTAGGTTCTAGGTATAGGATAGATTATCCTAACATGGTATCAGAGCTTGTAGTCTATCAACTCCTTCCAGTCCTATTTTTGAGAGATTTCACAATTTTTTTTGAGGTCCTTGATTTTTTGTTTACTGGTGTTTATTGTCTATAGACTATGTTTTGTCTATTGGCAAGTTTTCTATCAAGTCAGATGTGTGGTATGTAAGGTCCATCTTTGACAATTCTGAGCTACTATGTGACCCATACTTGTTGCCTTTCTTGCGTACAAGAGGCAGTTAGATCTGATGTGCAGATAGGATGTGCTTATTATCACTTGTCAATATCTTTGGTCAGATCATTTTTGTTGACAATTTGATTATTGTTTTGTCAATTGGTTCATTTTACAGTTGATGACACTAATTCTTAAGCCAATGCAGGTTTATGTATGGTGGCTTCATGGGCTACCTAATTCCATTATGAGTCAACGTGGTGTATCTAGATGCCTGGTTCACTCATTGCATCAGACTTAATTATCTTTGTTTCAAGTGTGTCAAGCTGCCTCAACCACCATCAGTTTGCAGTGTCTATTTATTCTCATCAGCTGGACAGTCGTATACTGGAGATGGGTGATCGCTATTGTCTATTTAATGTTACCATTGTTGTGGAGATGGGTAACCACTGTTGAGATGGATCGACCAGGTTTCCACCGCCCATGACACCCTAAAATCCATCATTTCTTCAACCCTTGTGCTGACACTAATGCTGCTATAGCAATAGCGTGTGATACTGATAAAGGTGGACTGATGCTCGCCCTTAGTGCATCCAGGTGCTTCTTGATAAAGGTGGACTAGTGTCTCTTGTTGAACGTACGTCCTTAGTGCGTGCAATAATACCTTTGATTGGTGTTTGGGGCATGTCGCAGACAACAAGAATATCTTTGAGTGGGCCCTCTGTAGCCTCCCTGAAGGCGCTGCTCACATCCTCTGCTAATATTCCCTTCTGATGAAAAATAAGAGCACCATCGCTGAGACCATTCGCAGGTGCCCAAGACACCAACTGGTGCTAGATGAGCACACCAACAAGCTCCCCAAATTTTTAGAACTAAGGGTGTGGCTTTTAGATAGCACAAAGCTGGGAGAATACTGGGTGGGTGTGAATGTGAGAGGCTTCTTTGGCCTGTGTGATTCCACCACGCTCTTCTTCACTATGCATACCACTTTCCTGGCACGCCTTGTATTGCTCACACTTGTGCAGGCCAATTCGTGATCGAAGGTGAAGAAGTTGGATTAGCACTAACACTGGCGTATGGACTGCACAATTCCTTTATGACTGTCGGCCATTTTCTTTCACTACCAGTGATTGTGCAAATATGGTCACTATTAAGATTACATTGTATCAGATCTTTGCAACCTAATTTATTTCTTGTAGGGTCACTTTGATTGACTTTCACCTTTTAGGTGAGACTAGCATTAATTTTTTGCAGCTTCATTAATGTCGGGTTGGTGCCTTCAATATTGCTATCTTTGTCTTCATTAAAGTTGCTGGTTCGTGATTGAGTTATGAAGGCTCACCTTTTGCAATAGGTGACTGGCCCGCGTCCCTGGTTGACATTTTTTTGTGAGTAAAGAATTAACAAGCTCATGTGGAGATCACCTTTTTGCTCAGTATTTTGTCTAACTATTGCTTAGATCTTCCCTGATTATTATTTGGAGTCATGTTGGTGGTGTGGCATAAGTTGATAAGGTTGTCCTTCATTGCACATTTTTTCTCCTCCCTTGTTGTGAGTAAAGAAAATTTTTCTTTCATGGTCATATGGAGTAATCAAGAACCTTGTTGTAATTCTATCAGTGCCTAAGATAGGCATTTTTTTTCAAATTGGTCCCAACTTTGATATCACCAAAAAGCTATTGTGACAAAGGTATGTTCTGAAAATTTTTCCATTTCATCTTGAAGTTTGAAGTTCTTTATATTCTTCTCTTGGTAAAATCATTATCTGAGAATTGTACAAATAATTTGTATCTATTTTGGGGGGGTGTATCTTGCATGTTTTTCCTTTGTGTACCTTTGTACAACATGTCAGACCCTAGGATTGAGTTGCTTACCCCACATAACTATCACACATGGAAGCTCAAAATGATGCAGTTGTTGCAATCTCGAGGCCTTTGGCAACTATTGCAAGCTGACCAACCCGAGTTCACAAAAGCATTTGAGCAATTTTCTCATAGAAACAAAATGGATGAGGCAAAAGGACTCATCAGTCTTCATGTGTCAGATAACTTGTTGTTTCACATTGCTAAGTGTACAACACCAAAAGAAGTATGGGATAAGCTTGCAGGGTTGTTTGGTAAGGTCAACCAATTCAAAATCTTGCAGCTTGAAGCCGATCTCACTTCTCTTTCCCCAGATGCATTTCCCTCTATTCAAGATTTCCTTGCATAGTTCAAATCAATTTTGTCTTAGTTGAAAGATTGTGGTCATGCCAAAGAAGATAAGGAGTGTATTTTCTTGATCTTGTCTAAGCTTAGAGGTCCCTTCCAAGTGTTTTCCTCTACCTTATATTCTACTATGGATGCTATGGGAGACGATCATAAGATGCCCTCATTTGAGGACTTCTATGATAGGTTAACTAGGGAGCAAGCCAAGTTAATTCAGATGGATGCTCTTCCTAAGAGTCATGCATTGATGGATCAATCTCCTAAAGGTAAGGGTAAGTATAAAAAGAAGCCACAGATAGATTCATCTCTAGGAGGTAAGCCTCCTTACAGGCCTCCCTATAAGCCTAAGGTGAATAATGATTAGAAGTATAAGCCTCCTTCTCCTTCTCCTTCTCTTCCTCCTAACTCAGGAGGGTCATCTTCTATGTATAAGAAGAGACAAGAGAATACTTCTTTTCAAGGTAAATCTAGGCATAACGACACACCATACTCGCAAAGGCTAGCAGCATTAGAAGAAGCTATGAAGAGGCATAATATTACAGTGCCTAACTCTTCATCCTCAGGCAAAGGACAAGCCTTCTCAGCTAAGGCTTCATCATCTACAAGTTCCAGTTGGATTCTTGATTCCAGTGCTTCACATCACATGACTCATTCTGTTGATCTTCTTGATTCTCTTTCTGATAGTTCTACTTCACATATTATAGTTGGGAACTCATCACAGATTCCAATTCTAGGAACAAGCTCAGTTAAGATGCACGATGGTAGCATTGATGATGTTCTTTTTGTTCCTAATATTTCACAGAATCTTCTTTCCATCTATCAAATTGCAATCATGGTGATGGAAAAATTGTTGAGTTTTCTCCTACTAATGTGACTATTACAAAGATGCAAAATCCTAAAAATGTCCTTGCTACAGGCACAGTTGATCATGCAGCCTACTTATATAGGTTTGATGGATTTGATTCTTCATCAGGATCATCCCTTATTTCTCATGCAGATTCTACAGGCAAGCTTTGGCATGAAAGGTTTGGACATCTGAATTACAGATATCTCCAACAAATGAGCACATAGAACTTGGTCATTGGTCTACCTCAAATCTCTTCTTTATATGGAGTTTGTTCCGGTTGTGTTCTTGGCAAGCATCATTGAGATCCCTTTCCTAAAGGTATGGCCACACGAGCTTCGGCTCCCCTTGAGTTGGTACATAGTGACCTCATGTCATTTCTAATTCCTTCATTTTCAGGGTCCAAGTATGTGCTCACCTTCATTGATGACTTCTCCAAGTGTGTGTGGGTGTACTTTTTAAAGTACAAGAATGAGGTCCTTCAACACTTCATGACCTTTCTTGCATTTGTGGAGAAGCAATCATGATATTCCCTCTAGAAGATCCGTATAGATAATTGGGGGGAGTATGCCAATCAAGCATTCAAGGAATTATATCATACTCAAGGTATTCTTCATCAGCATACAGTGCCATACACTCCTTAGCAAAATGGTGTGGCCGAGCGAAAGAATAGAACCTTACAGGAAATGGAAAATTGCATGCTCCAGTCTTGGTCCATGGCTCCAACATTTTGGGTAGAGGCTGTCAATTGTGCCAATTACATTCAAAATCATATGCCTCATAAGGCAATACTGAATAAGACTCCCAAAGAGGCTTGGTCTCATGTCAAGCCCTGAGTATGCCATTTCAGAGTATTTGGTAGTGATGCATGGACATTTATTCCTGATAATTGGCGCAAAGCAATGGAGAAGAAAAGTTAGTGATTCATATTTGTTGGTTATTGTGAGGATGTGAAGGGATATCGATTGTTTGATCCTATCACTCAAGAGGTTCATTTTTGTTGTGATGTTCAGTTTGATGAATCCTTTACTTAGCAGGATTCTTCATCACAAGCCTCTCCCTATCTTCTTCCACATTCTTCTTATGAGGATGTCTTTCCTTCAGATGATGATGATGTTGCTGATGCTCTTGGTGCTACCATTCTTGAAGATGGTATTGATCTAGTTGTTGACATTACTCCATCTTCTTTTACTCCTCCACCTACACCTAGTAGACCTTTATGGGCTTGAACAGTTGTTGAGGAAGTTGTTCCTCTTGCAGGTGATCCAACAACCACTCGTTGCACTCATTCCGAAACTTCAGGTATCAGTCTTTTGAGTCATGCAGTCTCTACTGATCCTAAGAAGTTTTTAGATGCTTCGGGTATACCTGAATGGGATAATGCTATGGATGAGGAGTATTCTTCTTTGATGAAGAATCATACTTGGGATTTGGTTCCTCTTCCCATAGGAAGAAAGCTAGTTCGATGCAAATGGGTGTATCGTACTAAATTTGCAGTTGATGGTTCTGTTAATAAGTATAAGGCCCATCTAGTGGCTAAGGGGTTTTCTCAAGTTGAAGGTATTGACTATTTTAAGACCTTTTCTCCCATTCCCAAGATGGATTCCATTCATCTTGTACTTTCCATTGCTACATCAAAGGGTTGGTCAGTGTATCAAATGGATGTGAAGAGTGCCTTCCTGCATGGTGATCTTAAAGAGGAGATCTACATGGAGCAACCACCAGGTTTTGTACATAATTCTTCACTTGTATGCAGGCTTTGGTGTTCATTATATGGTCTCAAGAAAGCTCCTCGAGCTTGGTATGAGAAGATGGATAGTTTTTTGCTTGCTTCTAGATTCACTAGATGTCATTCTGATCCTACTGTTTACATTCAATGGAATGGGGGAAATCTTCTCATTCTTGTTCTTTATGTGGATGACTTGATCCTCACAAGGAGTTCTCATGCAATGATTGAGAAAACTCAAAGAGCCTTGATGAAGCAATTTGATATGACTAACCTTGGTTTGCTGCATTATTTCCTTGGTCTTCAAATTCATCAATCTTCTATAGGTATTTCAATCTTTTAGCAGAAATATGCTCTTGATTTGCTCCAACAATTTGGAATGACTGATTGTAAGCCAACCCCTACTCCTTTTCAATCAGGTGTTGTGTTGTCTACCAACTACACTACTCCATCTATGAATGCTACCTTATATAGGTAGTTAGTTGGCAGCCTTTTGTACTTGACACATAGTTGTCCTGATATTTCCTTTGCAGTTAGTATGGTCTCTCAGTTCTCTCAAGATCCTCATGAGAGCCATTTTCAGGTAGCTAAGCGCATTCTTTGATACATTCAGGGCACTCTATAGTTAGGCATTCACTACACATCAGGTACTACTGAGATTGTGGGCTTCACCGACTCAGATTGGGCTGGTGATGTTGATGACCAAAAGTCTACCTCTGGCTTTTTTTTCTACCTTGGTTCTAGTCCAGTTGCTTGGTCTTGTAAAAAGCAAACTGCTATTGCATTATCCTCAACTGAAGCTGAATATCAAGGAGCTGTCTTAGAAAGTCAAGAAATTCTTTGGCTTTGACAATTGATGACAAAGTTTGGCTTCCCCATTAAAAATCCCACTACTCTTTGGTGTGAAAATTAGAGTGTCATACATATTTCTCGCAACCTTGTGGAACATCAACGCACCAAACACATTGAAATCCACATGCACTTCATTCAGCAACTCATTCAAGAGAGTGTTTTATCTTTGGAGTATTTGCCTACGGAACAGCAGGTTGTAGATATATTCACCAAACCTTTAGCATCTCCTCACTATCTTCAGTTGTGACCAATGTTAGGGGTGAAGGAAGTAGTCCTTGGGGGGTCTTGAGGAGTCCTCCTTCCTTTTTTATTGCTTTTCAGCATTTGTTTGTTCTCTCTTTTAGAGAGAAGTTTCATCCCACTGGGTTTTTCTCCTTTTCTCTAGTTATGAGAGATTTCTTTGTAGTTTTACATGGGTACCTAATATGACTTTGTCTGTCGGGACCCATATAGCCCTCTACTACATTGCTTTACTCCCTAAGTTGCACTTAAGGGGGGGTGTTGGAGTAATATTATTTACTCCTTTTTAAGTTTACTTAGGTCAACTCATAAATGAGTTGGATAGATAACTTTGAGTCTAATTTGGACTCTATCATATCTAGAGGATATTGTAGAGTTCTATCAGAACTCTACCTCCTTCTGGTTGAGACACTTGTCTCAACCCTATCCTTTCTTTCTACCAGCTCTTGCCTATTTAAGCAGAGCCTTTGTATGTTTATTCTCACCTCATATTCAATCTAATATAGTGTTGAATACTTCTCTCTTCTGGTAGATGTCTGAGGACTGGGCTCTAGGTATAGGATAGATTATCCTAACATCATCCCCACCACAGTTTTTCCTTAACATGGTTAAATTCTCAAAATAATTCTTGGTGTACTGATCTGTGTTGTACTTCAAGTTTCAATTTTGCATTTACTGTTTTGATATGAAAAGATAAATTTTTATATTAATGACACTATTCATTGATTTAGCCCCCCCCCCCCCTCTCTCAATTGTATCCAATAATTGCTATCAAAGATATTGGTCCTCAGAGAGAAAGTTTGACTGCTTGAGGTGATATAAATATGGCTTATTATAGGAAGGGCGATCTTAAGTTTGATGCTCAAAGATTTGACAACTAGAAGAACAAGATGATGACATATTTTTTGTGCCTAGGAATTGACTATGGATGATTACAGAGAATAAGGAAAATATTATTACAAAAAGTGACTTTCCTAATGCTAGATATGATTAAAACAAGATTTTTTCCTGTAATATGGTTGCAAGGGAAGCTTTGATAAGTGTACTATCTAAAGCAAAATTTACAAAATTTAAGGACCTTAGTTCATCTCATGGAATTTGTGGAAGACTGGAAACACTTTATGAAGGAGACAAGTACACCAAGAAGGAAAAGTTACAAAACTGGAAGAGAAAGATGGAAATTATAAAAATGCGAGAAGATGAAAATGCTAGAGCTTATGTCTGAGGGGTTTTATAAGTTGTTACAAGGATTAAATATTAAGGAGGCACATATACCAAAGAAGAGGTCATCACAAAGATTATGAGATCTTTGACACCTATTTACAAGACCAAAGTGTGGACGATTGAGGAGATCATTCCATTGACTCAAGGATTCAATATAGAGATGTTGATAGATAATTTAACTACCTTTGAGGTGGAAAAATTACATGATTCAGTACCTAAGATAGAAACTGCATTCAAGGAAACTATTCATTATGACAAAAAACCTCATCAAGTCTTTCAAGCACCATTAGGGTTAACAAATATCTCGAGCTTTGAGACTATGGATATGATCTAATGGAAATTAATGAGGAAAATAGGAAGATGGATGAACTTGTTTCTCTAATCACAAGAAAGGAGAAAAGAGGTAAGGGTAAATTTGAAAGAAAATTACCTTTAAAATATTTTTCTTGCAATAAAATTGGTCACTTTGTATCTAGATGTCCTACAAGGGTCTCTACAAACAAACCTAAGCTCACTAGGGTATATTTTTTGTGATGAGGAATGCTATTATTCTACTAAATTTTTTTTTGATGATGATTCAATAGTAGATGAGATTGGGTTTGTATATATAAAGGATAATGAACCTATTCATGAAGAAAAAACCTTATTATCACATGTTGAAAAGAAACCTAAATAGATCATTAATAGTGGTTGATCACATCAAATGACTAGTGATAAAGATAGGTTTGTTTAGCTTAAAATGCATGATGGTGGAGTTGTCCAATTTGGTGATAATACTTCTAAACTTATTGTTGGAGTAGGATCTATTTCTTTGGATGGAAAAAAAAACACTGATATTGTATTGCTTGTTGATGGACTTAAGTATAACATGTTGAGTGTTGGAAAACTTATGGACAGAGGTTATTAGTTATAGTTTAGTAATGGATCATGCACTATCAAAGGAAAAAAGGGAAACCTAATTACATCAGGAACAAAGACAAGAGGTAATGTATTTAAGTTGAATACCGATGATGCAAAATGTTTTGTTACTAAGATTGATGAAAGTTATCTATAGCATAGAATATTTTTTCATGTGAATTTTGATAACATTGTTAAGGAAGGTAACATCAACACAATTAGGGACTTACCAAAAATTGTGAATCCCTCTAACACCATGTTTAGAGAATGTAGAATGGGAAGGAAAATAAAGGGGAGTTTCCAGAGCAATTCATACTCTACCAAAGGGAGGCCATATTTGGTGCATATAGATCTTTTTAGTCCTACAAGGACTATATCCTCTTATGATGAAAGGTATTTCATACTATTTGTTGATGGTCATTATAGAATGACGTGAGTTTCTTTTCTTAAAGAAAAATTAGAGGCATTTGACAAGTTCAAGATCTTCAAGCCAAAAGTATTGATTAAATCGGGTCTTAAGATAAGATGTTTGAGGTCAGACAGAGGAGGAGAGTTTACATCTACTGCATTTAATGCATACTGCAAAGATCATAGGATATGCAGGCATAATTTTTCTCCTAGGACTCCACAAGAGAATGGGATTGGAGAAAGAAGGAACAAAACTATAGTGGATACTTCTATGACAATGATGATTTAAGGAAATATATTGCATGTGCATTGGACAAAATAAGTTAGTATTATAGTTTACACTTTGAATAGAGTTCAGATCAAGGAAGGTAATACTACGATACCTTGTGAACCTTGGTTTGGATATGTTCCTACTTTGAGATATTTTAGAATCTTTGGGGGAAAATATTTTATAAAAAGAGATGATGAGGTAGGTAAGTTTGATTCAAGAAGTGATGAAGGCATTTTTATAGTTTATTCTACCAAAAGTAAAGCTTAGAGATGTTTCAACTTGAGATTGAGAAAGATGGTTAAGAGTATCAATGTAATAATTGATGAGAATTTTCAAGTTTAAGAAAGAATCTATGATCAAATATCAAAAAAGACTATTGAAGAAAAGAGTTGGTTGAATTTGACAATAACAGGAAAATATGTGTAAGTGAACAATCTAAACCTCCTAAAACTCCAAGATATGTACCAAGAAATCATCCTGAAGATCAGATTATTGGTGATAGGAATAGAGGCATATTATCTAGGTCTAAGGCTAGAGAGGAATTATGTCTGATTTCACAAGTGGAACCTAGAACTACCAATGAGTCCTTCAAAGATGAATCATGGGTTAATGCAATGAAAGAAGAATTGGATTTGATAATAAAGGACAATACTTGTGAACTAGTGTCTAGACCTCAAGGAAATAATATTATTAGAACTAAATGGATATTCATAAATAAAATGAAGGAAGAGGGAACAATCATAAGGAACAAAGCAATATTGTTCAGTAAGGTCTACTCATAGCAAGAAGGAGTCAAGTTTGAAGAAAAATTTGCACATGCAGCTAGGTTGGAGGCAGCAAGATTATTTATTGCCTTTGTTTCCTATAAAAACCTCAAAGTGTATTAGATGGATGAGCAATCTGCATTCTTGAATAGTGATCTAGAAGAAGAGGTCTACATTGAGAAACTCGATGGTTTTCCCTTGATAAATGATAGAGACAAGGTTTGCAAATTGAATAAGGATCTCTATGGGCTGAAGCAAGCTCATTGAGCTTGGTATGCACAAATTGACCAGTATTTACTACATCTTGGCTTTAGAAAAGGTAGTATAGATAGTAATTTATAGTTTAGAACTAGAAATGATTGAATCCTGAACATAAAAGTATTTGTGGATGATATTATGTTTGGGGGAACTCATTAAATGAGTAATAAATTAAATGAAGAAATGAAAGATGATTTTGAAATGTCTATGATTGGTGAAATGAAGTTCTTTATTGGTTTGAAAATTATACAAAGTAAACATGGCATTTTCATTTCTCAAACCAAGTATCTGAAGGAATTACTAAAAGGGTTTGGCATGGAAGATTGTAAACTTGTAGAAACACCTATGATTACTGGATGGAAGCTTACTACAAATGATGAAACTCAAAGTGTCTATCAAAAAAATTACAGATCCATGATTAGAGGATCACAATATTTAACACATACTAGACCAAATATTGTAAATGTAGTTGAGATTGTTGTGAGGTTTCAAGAAGATCCAAAAGAGACTCACTATATTGTAGAAAAAGGGATATTTAGGTATTTAAAATTTAGATTGGAATTTGGGATGTGGTATGATAAGTTAGATGAATTTACCCTCAATGCATACAATGATGAAGATTGGTGAGGATGTATTGATAAAAACAAGAGCACCATTGGTGGTGCATTCTTCCTTGGGAAGAGGTTAGTCTCTTGGTTAAGAAAGAAGTAGGATTGTGTTGCTCAATCTTCTACTGAATCATAATATGTGGCAGTTTCTTTAAATTTTTCATAGGTTATTTAGATGAAATAGGTGTTGAAGGTTATTGGAATAAGCTTTGAATAACCATTTGTGATTCATTTTGATAATAAAAACATAATCAATATGTCAAATAATCTTGTTATGCACTAAAAAACCAAACATATCTCAATCAAATATCATTATTTGAGAGAGAAAGTTGGAGAAAAGGAAGTCAAAGTTGAGTATGTTAGTACAAAGGAGAAATTAAAGTAGATATATTCACTAAACCTTTGTCAAAAGATATCTTTGATTATCTCAGAGATATTATTGGGGTGAAAAACCCTCCTTGCAAGAACTAGATGATGCAAGAATGCATCAGTCTAGTAGCTATTAGAGCTATATTCTTCTTTGGACTTGATGCTTGGATGCACTCCTCAGGTGGAGTGATCGTGGGACATAACAACACTTATTTGGGTGATCTGGCACCTATTTTTAGGCATAAAGATTTGAAAAAGGTACACCTTGCTAATGTGGAATTTTTAGAAGGAAAATTATTCCTTTGGTATTGATGTCAGAGGGGGAGAAATTTACAAGAAAACCCCTAGTGGTTTGAGGTGAGATGTGTAGAGTGGTGTTGGGTTGATGGTTTTTACCATATTTTTTCATCAATACCAAAGAGGGAGATTGTTGAAATTGTTCTTGACTTGTATTATGATTTATGTCAACATATGTTTCAAAATATTCACTTAACTGTATCTGATGTTGTAGTAATATTGGTTAAGATAGGAACAAGCATAATCATCATGGTTGTACGAGTTGTGTACAACATGTTTGACTCTATGAACTTGGATTTTTGTTTCAGATGGAATTTAGATCTTATATCTATGACCTCATGAAATAATTTAATCAAAGGAATAAGTTACAATAGTTTTGGTACAAACTGGTCGTGAGAACAAAAATAAATCTCTGTGGTAGAGTTAGTCTCTAAATTTATGTTTTTTCTTAGATGTGAGATGGATCCAGGGTATTATGGGAGTTCAGGATATGATAGACAAATCATTGTGGAATATTTTCCCTTGTTCCTTGATCTTTGCACTCTTGGAAATGTCAATTGTAGTGTGTGACCTTGCGAAGACTTATTTGGTGTCAATCTATGGGATGTGGTGTGTTCTACCTTGTGCAAATATAAGTTATGAATAATGGAGTATGCTAGTTGACTGGTGTTTGTTATTTTCTTGACCAAAATCTCATGGGTATCTTCACAAGAGATAATGTAAATAATTTTTATTAAGAAATCCATAATAGGTTTCGACCCTAATAAACCATTTTTATCTTGTATAAAGGAGTAAATCAAGTGATGCAAAGAGTGTGGGTGCGAATGTGAATGTGTGGATCTGAGGATTGCTGATGTAGAGAAGGAAGTATGATAATTGTACTTTATTGGAACTATTTTAGCAAAGGATTTGTTGTTGGTCAATTTATTTTATGTAATCGGTATATTTATACTTTCATTTGGATTGTGGTTTGAGAAGGTGGGTTTAACCTTCAGAAGGTGGATTTAACCTTCCCATCGGGAAAGTTGCTTTGAGAAAAGAAAGGCTCATCCTATCAAATCCTAATAGGGTTCCTAACTTGAAGAAAGGAGTTTGACCTTTAACAGGGACTTTGTACTGGTTAATAGTATGAACCTATGTCAGAGTAGAGGACAAGCCACTTATTTCAGTGGAAAGGAGTTTTGGCCAGACCACTTTCGGTCGAAGAGGGTTTGGTTGAATATTGGTGGCATCCATGTGGTACCATGTGGTACCATGTGGTGCCAGGTGACATGGATGTGGCACCAAAGTTTCAACCAGAACGAGTTCAACCAAACATGTTTCGGCCAAAAAGGTGAAAAATTATATATTCTTAAGAAAGCATTAAGTGACTCATTTGCATTGTAGTGACATCTAGAGTTTGTGAAGTGATTTGGAGACCTTTGGCTAGACCTGGTATGGTTTTTAAAAAAAATAAAATTAATTTGTTAATGATTTTTGAATTTTTTAGATTGACATATATACATATTAATTTATTTTATGGTTTTAAGGATAATTTTTAGTTATGTTAGATTGTTAAAATTAATTAACATGCTTTATAATATATATTTTTTTGTTAAATGATATAGTTAATGTAGTAAACCTAGTTAATTTGATTAACCTTAATTAACACTTAGTTAACTTAGTCAAACTTAGTTAACCTTAACATAGTTATCATTAGTTAACCATACTTGAAATCTAGTTGACCTAGTTAACCTTAGTTAACTTAGCCAAATTAAGTTAACCTAGTTAACCTGAGTTATCTTAGTCAAATTTAGTTAACGTAGTTAACCATAATTCAAACCTAGTCAAAAGTAGTTTTAACCCTAGTTAACCATATTTTAAACCTAGTTAACCTAGTTAAACTTGGATAACCTAGATAACCATACTTGAAAAAACATAGTTAACCTACTCATCCTAGTTAACCTAATCAACCATACTTCAAACCTACTTAACTTAGTTAACCTAGTTAGTTATATACTTCAAACCTAGTTAACCTAGAATAACTAACCATGTATTTATGTTTAATTCATGTGAGTCGGGTATAAATGTGATTTGTCTATACACACATGTATAAATATGCTTAAATTATAAATATCATTTATTTTTTTGTCATATTTAGATTAAATATACATATTTAAATTTTGTTAATGTAAAATGTAACAAACACTTTCAATCATTTGAAACATTAGAAAATTATTCCCATAAAATGTTACATAAAAACATAACTATGTACATAGTTCAAGTAGTTAACCATACTTCAAACCTATTTGTGTGATCAAAAGGTGACACACTTCTATAAACCATTGTTCTTGAGAGAATCCATGGAAGACAATATCCCAAGAGGTGGCTTATATAATCCTATCTATGACATGCGAGAATCTAAGCATTATGGATAATGGCTCTCAAATGATCCTCAATAAGAAACCCTTGCAAGGTCCACCATAGAATGGAAGATTCAAAATGAAGATGCATGCATGAGAGATCGAAATGAGATGTAAGATCTAAGCTAGAATGAAAATTTATAACAAGAAAGGAAAGCTAATCTAACAAGAGTACAATACCTCCTAGTTAAGTTATGTGATTTAAGCTAGATGCAATATAAGGAAATTATAAGCTAAGAATTTAAGTAACCTATAATTCTCTTAAGAATACAAGTAAACAAAATGATAGCATAACAATAGAATGAATAATTTGATATGCAAGATATTATTGATTGATTAGCCAAGAATGAGGAGAGAGACTCCTTTTAAAGAATTTAGAAATGAGTGGACAATCAAGATTAAGAAGCAAAATCCAAGGGTAGAGAATAATCCCTATTTTGACTTTAGGGAACAAGATTCTCTAGAAGAAAATCAATTGGATGAGAATGGTTAGCCAGAAAGGAGTGGTGGAGATTAAGAGGAAAAAGATTTTCCACTCATGTGAAGACAAAAATCCTTTTTCTTTTCTTTTTCAATTAAGAAATTCTTTTTCATGTGCACACATAGGATAAAGTGGATTTTATTTAATTAAAATGAGACATGTTCTTTTAATCAAATAAGACATTGGATAAAGTGGTCAAACTTTAGGATACCATCAAATAAATGATAAAATGATGATTTGATCAAGAGATAAGATTGATTAAGCATAAGATAAAGTCTAGTATTTTTAATGTTTAATGTTAGAGTGGAGATCAAGGTTTACTAGACCATTTTTGGGTGATTACATTTTCCCCTCTTTGAGTAATTTGTGAGTGATCTCACAACATATTGAGTCAAATAATAGATATTAAGATAGATGATAGAGATCTAACTCTAAACATGATCAAACGAAGGATAAAGAAAACTAATCCAAAACTTGATTGAATGAGACCTAGAAAAGTTTAATAACATAGATCTGACTCCGAACTTGTTTGAATGAAGAACAGAAAAGAAGCTAATCCTAAACTTGATCGAACAAGAACTAGCAAAGATAGGTAAGATTATTGTTGAAGAGATAGATTGATAGATTATTCATATATCCACTAGATCAAAATTGAAATAAGGTAGAGGAGATGCAAAAATGAGATAGATTTGATCAAACCGAGATGAGATAAGGTTCTGGAAAATTGATTAAGCACGTTAGACCAAGTTTGACCACTAGGTGGTGAATTTTGCCCTAATTTGAATAAGGTTGACCATGAAGATGTAGCAGTGATGTTAGGTCAAAATCAGAAGAAGAGATGATGAAATGATGATGGAAGAGAGAGAAAATGAAAATTGCCTCAAAAGATCGAAGAGATTAGCCTCAAAGGGTCAATCAACTATGTATAGAAGGAAAGGATTTTGAAACATGATTCTGACAATCAAGATAAAGCTAGATTTTGATTTTGATCCTGAAAATGTATCCAGGATGTCAGAATCAGGTAAGGGTGCAATTTTCACAAAAATATGAGACTTTGAAAAATTAGGTCAAAATGCTAGATGATAAGAAAGGGAGAAAGATAGAAACATCAAGGGGATAAAAAAGACATGGTTGAGATAGAAGAAAGGACATACGTTATCGTAGGTGACTAATTTTCCATTAATGATGAAGGAGACTCTTTCCAAACTTGAATGCAACTAAGAATGCACCTAAGAAATGCAAGCTACTAATAAAAATGTAAATTGTGGTTTGCAAGGGTTAATAGGTCCTTATTTTTATTAACAAGCCTTATTAAGGGACATCATAGGATCATACAACCATCACTAACTTGTGAATGCAAATATGAAGATATGAATATGATCTATATCAAATAGAATGTAGGAAATACATGTAAGCATTGGGACATAAGTGTTTAGATGACCTGAACACAGTTTCCAAGTTAATGTTGCAAGACTATTCTAGCATCTAGGCATAAGTTCCTTGATAACCATGAGTATGGTCTTGCCTAGGAAAAAACAATGTAATAGTGAAGGATATAGTTTTAAGTCTCCCGATTATCTAAGGAAACAAAGAAAGAGACATCTAGGATCATTAAAGTGACATCCACAAGCCTAAATCAAAGAAAAATATGCCCCATACCCCCAGTCCTCTAGTTGAAACATCACAACGAGACTAAGGAGGGAACACTTAGTGACAATCATGAGTCAGACAGCATACAAAGATAAATAAGCCATATCATGTCTTGGTTTTTTTCTAAGATTTAAGGTGTGTTAGGTGTTAAGGAATACCTTTATGCCAGTGCCAAAGTGCAAGTGTGTGATAGATAGTGCAAGATGTGATCAGTGTTGAGAAACATAGCGATGTCCAGATTAGTAGTGTTAAGAAACACTGAAGATTGGGGTGTTGAGAAACACCAAGTAGTGTCGATGATAAATTTCCCATTGGGAAGGACTCATAAAATGACTTAGATTAAGGTCAAGAGATTGATCTAGTGGCTAAGAGAGATAAGAATTTTGTTCAATTTTTTTTCTTAGATTTTAGGATTTTTAGGATTTTTTAGAAACATATATCAATTTTTAGGATTTTTCAGAGATTATATACTTTTTAGAATTTTTTCCTGATCGTTTTTAAATTTTTTTAATGATTTTTCAGAGATTACCAGTTCTCAAGCAAGATCACATTGGTTTTCCCCCAATGTCTAGCAAGGTATAGGACATGATAGATTGGCAAGATGGTGGATCAAGGAGAAAGATCATGATGGATAAGGCAAGTAAATGCAACCCTTAGGGCCAATCTCCTCAAGGATACCCAAGCTAGGAAAAGGGAATATAGTAATGTAGGCTCATGAAATGACATTAGATAGCATGTAAGACAATGGCATGTTGTTATGAGAGGAAATGGTCCAAAAGAGTGGACATGTCAAGAGAATCTTGTTAACAGATTTTACAATTGTATTTCATTCCTCAGTTTGATCAAGACCAAGGGGTTGATTTAGATAAGATAGTGATAGGATAGCATAATCAAGATTTAGAGGATAATGGAGATTATGAGTGAATGGTTTGGGATTAGGGAAAGAATACTTAGGAATAGTGATGGGAAATTCTAGATAAGCAAGATAGGGTAGCATGGATGGAAGCAAGTGATTTCACTGATGGAAAGGATAGAAGATGAAAAGATATATGAATTTCATGGATAGTTCAACCTTCAAGATCAAAGGTGATAGAGGAAGTATGGGTGTACATGAAATAGATAGTGTGGATGAATATTTCCTCAAGTGTAGAGTGCAAGATGGAAGAACTACACATGATGCCTATTTTCTAGGTTTTCATCATGGTATGTATCCAAGGTTCCACAAGGAGTGGTTTTCACCATAGGATGAATCTATTTCTCTTTAATTTTTCTACCAAGGTACCTATTTCCAAGTTTTCACAAAGATACATTTTCAATTTTCTTTCTTCAATTTTTTTTTTTTGTGAATTTTTGGCATTTTCAAATTTTGAAGGAACTCAAGCCTGATGTTGTTTGGATAATTCTCCTTTGGAAAGATATGATATGATAGGCCAAGGATGCTGAGAAATATTCTCAAGAATACTAATAAGGTAATAATAGGAAAATTTATGGAGGATAAGGTAGATGATAGCTAAAGATTTATGTGTAAGATAGGATAAGGGTAATGGAAGGATAATGAATGAGAGAATAAGAAGTAGATGTAGGATAGTAGATAAGGATTACATATGAGTATGTTTAGATGATGGAAAGATAAACATTAACACACACCTTGAAGGGTAGTGAACAACTGGAGGGAGAATAAGTTAGCTAGCTTGAGGTTTTGATATAGGAAGTGATGTGGATCTTGGGACACAAGGACCCAAAATGGATGAAGGAGAGGATGGAAGATGTTTGGAAGAATATGGTGTGGATGTCATTGGAAGCCTGAATGTCAACTTTTATTTTTATTTTATACTCAAGTCCTTTAAGAGAGACTTGGGAATCCACGTAGCTTTTGATTTTTCTTTACTTGTAGTTACTTTTGATCACAATTCTTCCGTGATGGATTTAGGAACCCATATTTTTTTTTAGTTTCTTCTTTTCTTTGAGGACCTTTGTGGTCTCTTGAATATTTCTTTTTTCTTTTTAGTCACATGTCAATTAGATAGGACATAGTGATCTTCGTATGCAAGTGGATTCTTGTATTTCTTATTCTTATATTACACAGGTAAATTGCCTCCAAATGACTTGGGAATTGTCAGTGAATGAGGATCATATGAAGGGTTTAGATGGGTGGATATAAGAAAATTTCTAAAGGATTCATGTCTTTGTTGATCTTGAGGTATGATGGAAGAAGTGGAGGACAAGATAGGAGAAATAAGTATAGTAGATGGAGGGATATAAGGTCCCAATATGGATGGAAGGTTTGAAGGTTTCATCTTTGGGATATAATGACCAAGGATGGATTTGGAAGATGAAAATAGATAATGGATGGGAATATCAGCATTTGTAGAGTGATCGAAATGGCCAAGCTTTTGATCTGTAAGGTCCATATTTATACCAATAATCTCATGAGTATCTTTGGTAGGAAAAACTTTGATAGGAGCAAAAGGGGCTTGGGAGGATTTATTCTTATATGGAGGAGAAGGAAAGATGGGATATTTTTGAGATGGATATAAAGGATTTTCTATAGTATTATGATCTTGATAAGGATCTTTGGATAATATAAGAAGAGGACTTTTCTCTTGATTTTTAATAAGATCATTAGAGATGATAGGAGGAGTATGTTGATCTTTCTTAGGAGATGGATAAGTTAGAGGAGATGGAGAGATATCTTCTTGGAAGGGATAATCATGAGGCTTTGGGGATATGGGACTTTGGTCAACCATTGGATAAGGATGGATGGTATCTTGATCTTGATCTTTGTTTCTATTAATTTCTTCACACTTCAGATTGTCCTCTTGACATGGAACCACTTCTAAGGATGAAATAGGAGTTTGGGTGTGTGGGAGGGGTTCATGAAGGTTTGATGAAGGAACATTTAGGATAGGTATGATAGGCATTGAAGCACATGAAATCTTGATGTCTATGACCTTTCAATCATGGAAGAGGCTTGTAGAAAGATGTATATTAGCTTTGATCTCTTTTAGAGGTATCCCTTGAGGATACATAGGTAGCATGAAAAGCATTAAGTTCTTTGTTCAATGTAGGGATTTTGGATGGCTTTTCATTTTTAGGAGATAAAAGAATGGTGGAAAAGCTAGATGCAGGATGAGAACCATTACTAGACATCGATTGATGATTTTGATCAAGCTTGAGTGTAGTATCTTCATTATTATGATTTTCAACACCAATTATCCATCATCAATGAGATCTTGGATTGTATGTTTCAACTCCATGCAATGTGAAGGCCTATGTTTATATTCTGATGATACACACAATAGAGATTCATGCATAAAATTCCACTAGAACTGGTTGGAGTTAAGGTGATAAAAATGTTTTCAAGGAGTTTTTTCAATGGTGATTCATAAGATTATCCCGAAGGAGTAAAGATTCTCTATGAGATATGATTACATATTTCTTGGTGTTTTTATAGATAGGGAGGACTCTTAAGTGAATAAGATATTTTTGCATCTTCATTTTATTGATCAAAGATAGGTCAGTCATGGAGAGGTTCTCGATAAAAGATAGGTTTGTTAGAACTTTGGCATTGCTCAAAGATAGAGTTGATGTGAGAGTGTGATGTGGCCTTGCTTGAAGAATACTAAGATAAAGGATAGGCTGACGTCGAAGAATGTGTGTTAGAGGATGTATCTTTTTCTTTCTTCAATTATTGAAGTTCATCTTTCAAAGACCAGACTTTATTAGATAAGTATGCCATAAGAATCTCTTCTTCCTTGTTCTTATAGTCATAGGATCTAGTCCACTTGTTTTCAGCCATGAGAGAGGGATTGAGAAATCGATAGTAATAAGATTACTAAGGTAATGTACAAGGATCAATGTAATGATAGCTTTTATCTCAAAGATAAGTAGATAGATAGTGTAACCAAACTAAGTAAAAGGTACTGAGAATGAATCCTAAATGCCTCCTGAGTGGCACTTGTGATAAAGTTAAAGTAAAGTGTAATATTAGATAAGATATTTTAGACAAGGCTAGAGAACTTTCAAGATCTTAGAACAAGAGAAAAGAGAGATCAAATGACTAGCAAGGACTCAATCTATTGAGGATACTAGTTTGCAAACAGAAGAAGCCAAGAGAAAACATGAGAGAAAGCCATTAGGATTTCGAATTTGATGTGCCAAAGAAGAAATGAGAATGTATGATCATTTTCTAGAAAAATAAAAAATGCAAAAATTTTATGTTTTTTTTATATTTTTTGATGTTTTAGTAATTTTCATTTTTGAAGATCTTTTGCTCATTTTTTAGAGTTAAAAATTTTGTTCGTCTCAAAAATTAGGATATCAAAAGCATGTTATTTTTTAGACTAAACTAGAGATTTTGATTATCTTTCCAAGGATGAAAATGGTTCACAATTTTGAGCACTGAGTCAAAAGTTATGGTTTTGCCAAGTTGAGGTAAATTTTATTTTTTTTAAATCAGAATTTTTAGAATTTTTGATATAGACATCCACCAAAGCTATGAACCATTGATCAATGAGTGTCCCTAAATCAGATATGAATATTTCCAAGCATTGAAATAGTGTGATCAAACAAGAGTCTTAAAACAATCCACCAAATGACAAAGAAACTTTAGGGATACAAGCAGTTGTGAAGTCTAACAAGGTATAGAAATGTGTCAAGTGTATGAAGTGTATGTTCACAATAGTCTCCATGGGTTTAGCACATGAAAGAACATCAAGAAAAACTACCTAAGGTGAAAATAGAAGTGTTCCAACCTTTTCCCACAACTTGATACTCCTTTGCCTCACACAGAGTGATGTTGGCTTTGTCATGGATTTTCATCCAAGGGAGTACATATGGTGAGTATCCTAGGGTGATCCAGTTAAGTCCACTTGGATCAATCCTTGAACAAAGGAATTCACATGGCCAAAATGGATAGCATCTAAGTCCTAGGTTCTTAATAAGGGTCTTCGTTCATGACTACCCCCTTTAGTTCCGCAAGAAGAAATAAGGCCTATAGCCCTAAAAGAACCCAAAATGCATAGACTAATAAGAAATATTTAGACCTCTGGTCCCTACACAAGTTGAATATACTTCCCTTGTGAAAAAGGGCCTAATCAAATTTAGTCTCGCTTAGCAAGATTTAGGAAACTAGGCCCTACACATGAAGAAGCATTAGAAGTAGAAATAGACATGTCTTCCCTCTCTTTGGATTCAAGGAAGAATTTGTTTATAGTGGAGTGGAGCAGCCAGGTTCACTTTTTCCCCACTTGGGTCATTTCCAAAAGATTTCTCTCTTGGTAGGCTGTCTAAAGGTAAATGTGAGAAAGTAAAAGGATAGCTAATGAAGATCTAGATTTCTGAATTTCTATGAGGAAAAGAGGATACTCTCCTACTCCATAGTTTCTCCCAAACACATCAAACATGTGTTCATTTACCAAAGATTCCTTTCACAAGAAACCAGTCAAATAGGTCAAGATTTCTGATTCATCATCTAGGAGGTGAAGAGCATACTCTCCTACTACTCAACTAATCAAAAGAAAAGAAATCTCCTAATTAGAGCTAGGTTCCTAGAAAACCAAATGTACGAAAGCACAAAGTCAATTTGTATCTCTAAGGAAACCTACAAAACCAATGATTAGTAGTTTCTAGATGAGTCTTTGACAAGAGAATCCTAAAAAACCACAAGTTAGGACACAAAATATATGAAAAATGGAAGCAATAGCCCTACAAAACAACTTGTTAGATGTTGTTAAGAAACCATAAAATTGAAAAAATGTAATAAATCAACTAAAAACTCAGACTGTGATGGGAAATAAATCTGGGTGATATTTAATTAGTCTTTCAAAAATTTGTACAACATACATTAATTAAGCCATATGATATTTCAGTGTAGTATGATATACCTTATAAAGGCAGAAAGATATTTCACAAGAAGTAGTACGACATTTCACAAAGAAGCAAGAGGGAATTCAAGAAAACAACAAAGTTTCCCTGGTAGTATTAAGAAATGTCACACAGCTATGTTTTGTCCAAAAACAGATTGGATCCTAACAAGTGGAGTTAAATGTGGCTCCCACAAGGGTTGAGCCCAGCTTGTTGGGGTGAAATCCAAGAGTTATGATAGTTGGATCTTAGTTCTACTAAGTGATAAATCCAAAGTAAGTTATTGGTCTTCAATTTGTTGTTGACTATTTTTATAAGTTGTAAGTCATTTATACCCATGCAAGCACAGGTGCAAGTTGTTTTTCAAACCATAAACGATTGCATGGATAAAGAGACCTGCAATATATGAGGATACTAGGCTCTTCAATAATGGAGGTATGAAGCAATCTTGTGGTGGAAGTTCAGAGAAATATAAAGCTCAAAAGTTGCATCATAAACCTAAGACATGTTAAATATAGTAGAGTTAATAAATATCAAAGATACATGTGAATGTAGCATGAAAAAGTTTATTTTATTAAAAAATTCTTCAATTTTTTTTGCCTCGAAAAGAATAGATCAAGAAATGAGTGAATAAGGATGCAAAAAATTACAAATGAGATATTAAAGGAACTTTCACTTAGCAGTCTTGAAACCTTTTGTTTCATTCTTTTAAACATCTACAAGAAATGGTTATGATAGTGGCCACATGTTGTCATTATCTATAAGATGTTATGATATAAAGAAGACATTGCACTATAGATGCGACCAAATTGACATCAAAGATTAAGAACACGTGATCACAAAGGAAAGATAGTGATATACAGGCACAGACAGTAGCATTGATAGATCAAGCATTAAGACTACAATTCAGCCACCATCAAACAAATGCAAAGATCTATTTCTATGTGATAGCCTAGTGAAAAGGAATACCATTTCAATGTCATTGTCATGAATTCCAATCAACAATCTGAGGCATAATGGAGTTACAGGAGAAATCTCGCAACACTAGAAATATACATATTATGATTGTTACATGTTAATTTCTCTCTTTTAATCATAGTGTTAAGTATAGAATTTGTGGGAGATACGATGAGCTGTGAGAAATGCACCAAGATTCATGAAGTATCTCTAGTACAAAAAAGATCAAGCCTCATTTTCTCATGTACAGAAGTGAATGCTATTAGTGCCAATTTTGCAAAAAGTGAGTAAAGTCATCATTTTTGGTGACAGAGAAATCTCAGTAATGTTGACAAAAGTCTTTCACAGTGATATTTTAAATGCTTTTGAAACAAGACAAAAACATGTTGATTGTTCGTCCAAGATAGTGATTGTAAAGTGGACTATGGGAGTGCAGTCATGTAAAAAGAAATAAATATTGAAGATAATGAAGCCGTTCAATGCTACAAAAGCCCTAGAAGCTCAAGATCAGAGAAACATTACTCAATATATGAGAAGAAAACATGACATATTTAATTTAAATTAAAATGAGTGGTGGGGAAAATGTTCATTGTTTTTAAAGGTCATGATTTGCGCAAAAGGAAAGACTACAGTCAAATAAAACTTGTGTTCCAGTCAAGCAGAAGGTCAGTCTTGTAAAAAAGTCTTAGAAGGAGGCACAATTTTGAGAACAAGACTGCATGTATAAGCATCCCATGGATTTAGCAAAGAAAGGTGATAGATATGAGGGTTTCCAACCCAGTCGATATTCAAGATCGTGGCACGTTGTAGCTATGAAAGTCTGCTAAGAGCTAGAGTATTAGGAAAATGAATGCTGAGAAGCTACCAAGGCCACAACCACAGGGATTTTATAAGTAGTCAATGTTGGTGGTTAACAATAAACTGCGAATATCCCTAAACATAAAATCCATAAATATTTCTTGCATATACAGAAATGGATATTATACATAGATTTCCATTATATTTAATATGTTTCTCAGAAAGAGTAGTTCAAGCATCACATTATGCACTTACGTGTAAAATCTCACAAATATTTGTAGAGGAATAGTGTTAGGAATCTCTAGAGACTTTAGAAAATGCATTCAAAACTCCAAGCCGGTGGCTACAGGAAGAGGAAACAATGCCCAAAGTGCAAATGAAATATAAATTCGAAGGGGCTAGGAGTTCAAAATAAGTGTTTCCATATTTTCCTCCTAATTCTCCATGAGCTTAGAAAACCCAAAACTAAAATACTAGACATGGCGGTGTAAGAAGGGAAGAAGGTAACAAGAGATATGGAGGCTTAGGGTTTCTAAAACCCTCGCAACAATCCAAAAAAAAAAAGCTAAGAGTGAAGTGTAAATGATTTTTATGCCCATCGGGTTTCATAGTGACTTCTTTTCTTTCTCTCATAATTTATTGAAGTCCACAACCAAGCATTTTTGGTGGCATTTGAAACTTTTCCATATATTATTTATTTATTTAATAATATAAATATTTTGATTATATTATTATATTATTAAGAAACTAAATATTATTGAATTTAATGTTATTGCATTTCTAAGTAATTTTTGTAATTTAATAATTATTAATTGATAGATTTTATAAATCAATTAATATTTATTAAAACTCTTCAATGGATGTAATAATAATGAATTTGTGAGCATTTAGGGAAGTTGGATTTGGTCTTCCAACATAGAGAAAGCATCTAGGAGATGTTTGACCCATATTTAGGGGAGTTGGAGTATATTGGGGGACCTTAATGGTAAAAGGGTTGGGTGGCTTGACTTTTTTAGTTTTCCCATGTTATTTTAGATACCTTTGAGGACCTTAAAAATAAATTTTCTTGTTGAATCCAATCCCAAGGATTCGGGTGCTATTTTAATGGAGATGTTTCATGTTGAAACATAAATACTTGAAAAGGTTTCTTTTTTAAGTGAGTTCTGATTATGAAGGTGAAGATTTTTTTGTGACATTTTTATGTCCTTGAGCTATTTTGTGCATGTATCTATAACTCATTTTGGAAACATAATATGCAGCGATTGAATCTTTTGGAGAAAGTTCTATTGAGTTCTAACCTTCTTTAATTTTTGTTTTCCTTTGTATAATGCATGATTGACAATGGAAATGAGTGAATTTTACCATTCCTTATTGCCTTGTCTTAGCTAGTACCCTTTTACAGGAGTGTTTGTTGTTTGTAGGTTACAGTTTGTGTCTACAATATCTTAAAATTGTTAAGTGAATTTTTTTTTCCTTGATAGTGCTATCTGTGACTTTATTGTGAAATACTTATGCAGGCCTATATAGAATAGAAGTGTTTATCCACCAAATGGGATTTTAAAAATTAAAATTAGTCACCATTCTATTTCCACATCTTTGGTGTATCACCTATTATTTTAATTCCTTTGTTTGTCTTTTAGTTTTGTTTTTCTTTTCTAAATCTTTTTTCCCTTTTACTTCTAGAGTTTGAGTTAGTTTTGAGGATAAAATAGGCGATTATCTAGTAGGAACTAACCTAGGATTCGAAGGTTTCATTTCAAGTTTTACATATTGCACATGTAGAAGTGATTCCCATCTTATTCCAGGTTATTAAAATTTCAAGTTTATTAGGGTGCAAATTTGAAGCATAAAATTTTTGGCACGCCTAGTAAGACCTCAAAAGAAGTCCATCTTTTAGATTATATTGATTTTAATATGCTATCAATATAATACAAACCTATAAGAGGTTGTTTTGAAGTATATCTAGTGACTCCATGGTGAATAGAACAAGAGAAATCCAGTGCTATTAAAGTTTTATGAGAAAGATTGAGATGAGAATCTCAAAATCTTTTGATTATTTGTAGCTATCTCCACCAAGGAGAAGAGGGAGCATGCTCTGTAGAACTCCTCCTTCAAAGAGGGCTCAACCTACACCACCTAGTGTAGAATATAGACCCTTATTATTTTACACAAGAAGGAGACACACACCTCTAAATAATGAGGTTGCAAGAAATTTATCCTCGCCAACTTTTAGAGGAGGGTTTTTATCATTAGTTTCTACATCAATTTATGTAGAAAGAGGCATTACACACCCAACATTACAAGGTACTAATTTTATAGTAATGACAAGTGCGGGTGCATCCGCTATAGTTTCTACTCAAGTACCTATTGTCATATTTTTGACACATTTTGAAAGCCTAATTACTAGATGAGCTACAATAACCTAGTTTGTGTTATTATGTGGTTTGGATTAAATTTGTGTTCATTTCATTGCAATACATGGAAAAGAAAAGAAATGAATAGCATCTGCATCTACATATACATCTATCTATATCATTTTGTACTGAGTAGAAGGTAAAAGAGTTGAAAAGAAAGAACATCTATCTAGGCTCACGCAGGCCGTGAGCATAGCCTTTACCAGAAATAAATGAATGAGTGTAAATATACATTTAAATTAAGAAGTGGTATTGGGGTACCAAACATTGCCTAGTAATGAGATGTTGATGCTTTTGTGTGCCCAGCGTGCTCCCGTGATCCAGAACCTGCAAAAGAAGAAGAAGGGGATTTGGGTTAGATCCAATGGATCTAAGCAATGGCTGATATCACAATATAGTAATGCATATACACACTCAGCCATGCACCTCTAACAAAGGCTGTGCTTAGGGCATGTGCATGAGAATCATCCAAGAAACCAAAAGAGGCACCGTGTTTTCACTGACGTGTTTGTTTCCTGTGCAGATATAGGGAAGCTAATCTAGCACTAATTTCAATGAATGATCTTCGCACTTGATGTTGATCATGACAGAACGACCTCAAGTATTCTTTTGATGATCGCATCAAGGGCCAAGGGAAAACATTGTGCAAATAGGGAACATTCAAATGATCCAACATCAGGAAATAAAGTAATGAAATAGAGGGCCTTATGGCATCAAGAATAGAATAGAGCTATTTGCAGAGTAGACAAGTCTATGGATCAGACAGGGCACTCTGTTTCATAGGTGTTCACAGGGCATATGTTATCAACATACTGAGGGCACAACCCACATGATCAGATAAGTACAACAGATGATGCTTAAAGATATTGATCTCAATGCATTACATTTAGGGCATTCATGTTTTTCAAGCCACATTTTATGACTAATGATATGATATGAAAATTGTGATAAATCTGCACTTATGAACCAATAAAAGAGCGTTTCAAGTGATTAATATGTGAGAATCATTACTATGGGGCTGTTGAAAAATGCACACTAGTGGCACTAATCAAGTGGCAATGATCACAGAAAACATAATTCAAAATGATGAGATCATGGGTACAATCTATCAAGATTACATAACCAGAGGGGCAAATCAGTGTAATGATGTTCTAGGCATGATATCAGTATATAAAGTACAGAGCTACATGATGCAAGTAATAGGATAATGTTCTCAAAATAGGGTGATATCTCATAGGCATGGAGGCATTAGATATGTTATCAACAATCGACTAGAAACAATGATATTGCAGGCTCTCGGGTTAATAATAGTAATAAATAGTGTGATGAACCGGTGCAAACATCAATAGGAGCTAATCAATAGGCATGCCTGCTTTCTGTTCACCACACCCTCGATGAACAAAGCTTTGTCTCAAGCTAGGGTGATACAGTAATGCAAATTTATGATGTGCCTTCAACAGGCCTACATAGCAATGTAAAGAATCTGGTGCCGTGAAAGCTATACATACAGGGAGGTATAATGAACAGTGGTATCATCAATACAGAACACGCCCTTGAACACACTGGGAAATCTTCAGCAAATTCAATATAGATAACCATGCTCTAGTTGTTCATAATAAGAGAAAGACAAACAAATATATCAGTTGCCACAACGGAGTTTGATACCATAATGATAAGCATCAGCAAGCAATGGAATATGTAAGATAACATCATAACAGCAATAGATAAATCACTATAGAGGAGAAATCAATATGCAGTGCCCTAGTTTCACGTTAGGGTTAGAACAAAGTGATATCAAATGCCATAGACATTACAACAATGCAATCAAATTCATGTGCCCTCGGCATTAACTAAAGATAAATGAATACAGGGATGTAAGTGTCATGCCCTAATGCCATCGAACACACCACAAATAGTGCATCAATGCAATGCTCGATATAACAGTGGCATGTGTAGTTTTCGGGCCATTACATGTGAATGCCTTTTGTTTGTTGTTGTTGATAATAACAGTGTCATGAGTGCTAAGGCACAATGCCATGAAAACTATAAGCAACAAATACAAAGAAGATCAAAGAAGATGTGATACCCTAGCATGCTCTTAGGCTTTAAGGTTATCAAAGCAATAGTCACGTTATAAAAATAGAGATATATCATGCCTTATAAATTGCGGTATGATGCCCTCGCAAATACAGAGGAGTGCAAAATGAGAAAACATATCAATCATGAATGCCAGTCTTGGGTCAATGACCTTCAAACAATGTCAAACACCTTCAGCAAATGTCAAAAGCAATCAATCAAATAGAACAGTGAATTCAAATATGGCAAACATAGTGCAGCAATACATTGAAAAGTTATGATAGGATTCGTGCCCCAGCTCAAGCATTGCAGATGCCAATCAATCAGGTTTAGTGCCCTAGCACATGATTTGCGGGCTTTGCATGATTTAAGAGTTTCAAATAGAAAAATAAATAATAATAATGCTATAAAAAGGATGATTGCTGATGCCCTAGCTTGAAGAAATGAGCTACAATAGAAGATAAATTTTTTAAAATGGAAAAGATGATATTCATGCCCTAGCATTTGCATCATCGGGCCTTCAAGATTCAATATTCTGCAATAATGAAAGTAGAGACAAAACACAATACAAATAGAAAATTTTTAATGTTTTGGTTCTCGGCCATTTCAAACAGAGATAACAATATATACATCAATAGAGAAAGCAATTCAAAATGTGCCCTAGTTTTGTAGCAGTAACCCGAGGGTGTAGTGCAAAGCTTTTCCAATATCAACAGTGAATTCAGCAATAAAAATGGAGTAACCAGTGCCATGACCTGATACAGAGCCTTTCGATAATGCAATGTAATGAGATGAAATCCAATGAAGTGCCTACCTCGAGATCATGTTGCCGAATCAAAGAAAGATCGGGTGCTGTTTCTAATTCCAGAATGGAAGGTTGCCTTTCAAAGCTGCAGTGAGTTTGGAAGTTGCCATCTATGCTGGTGTTACAGTTGTCTTTTGCAGTGATCCCCATTCTCGGATATGAGGGTTTCCATATTGGCATATTTACCCCTTTGGTATTCCTTTTAGGGTTATACAATGTTATCATCAAACGCTAGGTTATTCTCGGGCATGGGTTCTTTTTTTTAATATAATTATCTTGTTTTAAGATAACTATATTAATTATTTGATGCCTGAGGTCCTCTTAGAAGTCATTTGTTTTAACTTAGACATGGTGTTATTACATTCTTGTTATTCATGAATGTGGAGAGAGGGGGCTATGTTTGAATATTTTTTTTGTGCCATGTGGATTAATTATAAATTGTAAATATTTTGGGTTTTCTCCTCAAATTTTTTGAGTTGAGACTGTCCTAAATATATATTTAAATCCACTTAGTAGGGAGAATAAGTTCTAATTGTAATAAGTCATTGCAAGGCTTTATTGTAAATTCTGTAATGGCATTTTTTTTAAGCCTCGTCAGAATATCATTATTTTGCATGACTTAGTGGGTCTCAGGTCTTCATTTGACTAGTCTATTTTAGGGACTCCACTTTTTCCACTTCCCCTATTTTCTCGGGTGTGGGGCATCCAAAATTCAAAATGATGAGATCATGGCTAAAGATTTTCTATTCTTGGCGAGGTGGTGGTCTTCATTGCAGATTCTCAAGATTTCCTATTTATGCCTCTCACTTAGGTGATAGAGGGTTGGTTATTGATTCCCTCATTCTCACGAGGTGAATTTTTTAGCTCGTGTGAAGCAATCTGATATTGTATCTCCTTTCATTCTAGCAACTAGCAAAATTGTTCCCTACTTTTTCTACAGTTTGTGAGTTGGTTGATGAACTTAGTTTTTATGTATTGTGATTGATTCTGATCCTTTACATGATAGTATGTTCATTTGATTATTTCGCAAGAATTGGTTTTCTGGAAGGTTTGCCAAATCTGTGTGCATTATATTGTGTTGAGTTGTGGAAATCATCTTTCCTTCTCATTCACATTCAGCACCTGATTTCTTTTTCTAAAAGAAAATCAGATTTGAGGAAGTTGTGGAGTCCTTGTTATGTACTGGAGTTATATTGTGAGTTAGTATCAGTTTGTGGATCCATTCAGTTTGGTGAATCACCTAAGTTAGATTTAGTTGTTTCAGTTTTATGTAATCTATCTCTCTTTCCCCTCAAAGTTAGTGTAGTTCAGGTGATGCAAACGGGGAATCCGGCCCTTAATCTGGAGGTCTATTCTTAGGAAGCAGTCCCATATCTTGAGAGTATTCCCATGTTTCACGGGATTGCTAGGTTTTATACTTGGCCATCACGGGTGCAATCCCTAGTGACAATAGTTTTTGGCATGCCCAGTGGGACTGAAGACTCAATGAGTCTCATTTCCTAGAAATTTTATTGCAAGTTATTGTTTGGTATGAGCAGTGACAGTGCTTTGAAGTCATACCTGGTGACTCTAATGGTGTTTTATACAGATCATTATATAATCTTATGAGTGGGATTCCAACCAGGCAGAGTAAGAATCCTTTCATGTATGTAGAGCTACCACCTGTCAAGAAGAAGTCTAAAGTAGCCCAAGCTAGTGCATCAAAATCTACAAATCTTACTCCCAATCCTACCCCTAAGCCTACACACATTCCTACAAGTGCTTCCCCAATCCAATCTTTACACGTCTTTTTACCTATTCAAGCAACACCAACAGTTCAAGTACCAGTAACCCAAGCTCTGGTTACTCAAGTTCCTATAACTCAAGCTCCCTTAAATCCACCAATGGCTCAGCCTAGAGTACATCCTTTTGTAGCTTTTAATCAAGGTAGCCCTTAAAATTTGCAGCAACATGATGATATACCTATCTCAGCCCTTAAAAGTCTACCTACCTTTACAGGAGAAGATCAAACATCAGCCATTGAACACATAAGAGATGTGGCATCCCTTTGTGGCCTACATCATATTACTCAAGATAATGTTGCTGTGAGATTGTTGGAAGCCTCTTTTAAAGGAAAGGATTTGCAATGGTTTAGAAGTTTGCTAGTTGGCTCTATTGCTAATTGGGATGCATTGGGTCAATCCTTGACCAATCAGTTTGAAGACAAATCAGACCATCTATCATTAGTTGAGCACCTAACTACTATCAAAAGGGAACCTCAGAAATATATGATGGCTTTTAACTTCAGATTTCAAAGGACTTGGCAAAGAATACTAGCTACCATTAGGCCATCCAGCCAATATGCCTTCCTATATTATTTGAGAGCCCTCAATAGTGATATCTCTATTATGATCCAATCAATGGGTGGGAATAATCTACCGACAGCTTATGACCTTGCTATAAGAGTTGAGAACAGTCTAATTCAAGCTGGGAAGATAGCCCCAAGGCCCCCAATGCCTATTTTTCTAGAGCTTCATCCTATCCCTGAAGTAATTCCAGCATTGGCATCTATTCCACCTCTCCCAGCTCCCCCTCAACAAGTTGCCAACCCTATTGTGAATCAATCCCAAGGGCTGACTAAGATTAAAAAGGCCTTGCAAATAGTTACCAATGAGCTAGTTAGTCTAAAGAAGCAACATTCCCAGCCTTACCAGCAACCCTATCAGCAACCTTACTAGTAGCCCTATCAAAATCATTACCATTAGAACAAGCCCCAATACTAGCAAGGCCAGCAAGGTTAAGCAAGAAGTTATAACCAAAAGACCAGCTAGCCTTATAACCCTAACATCCCTAGTGCTTCTAGGGAATTAGTTCTTGTAGCCTAGAATAACATGGCACAAGATTACCAATGGGGCTACCCTTGCAATCAGCAACATATCCAGGGGATGTGTCCAAGTGGCTATGCTTAGGCCCTCATGGTGCAGAACAATGTGATGATGCCGCAAGAGATGTTTCAACAACTAGGGATCCAATAGGATCCAGTTGTTACCACAAATGAAATCAAGGCTCCTGAGGCAACATTGATGAACTTTCAAAAAGAAGATTTTTGTGGAGTGATATCTTCACCTAATGACAATTCAACCCACACTCCTATTACAGCCAATACAAGATCTAAGAAGAAGGCTTTAGAAGCAGAAAAAGTGGCCTCTACCAGTCAGTCAGATCCTGTTGAGAATCTGCCACCTAAGCCAGTTCAAGTTTCAGCTATAGACCAGTCAAAAGAAACAAAGGAACCAGCTAAGGTGACTACTCAGTTGGTGCCTACACAAGCTGAAACTGTTGTTCCAAAGAGGCAACCTAAGGTGAATTTGGGCTCTTTCAATATAGTAGAACAAATGAAGAAGACATCAATCAATGTTCCTTTGATTGACACTCTGGAAATCCCCGAACAAAAGGAGCTGATGATGAATGAATTGGCTAAGATCTCATCAAGCCAAGGTGCTAGTTTGGAGCAGCCTAAGGTCTTGATGGCTGGAACCCCTCAAGAAGATTAGCAAAAGGAAGAGAGTAGTTCATAGCCAGCTGTTGTTTCTTAGGTTAAGCCTCCTCCTTTTTATCTAACTCTTATTGTTGGAAATTATTTGATCCATAACTGCATATAGATTCAGGAGCTAGTAGTTCTATGATCTCTAAATAGTTGGCAAATTTACTAGAGTTACCTTATGAACCATTAAATAAGCCTATTGTTCAGCTTGATGGGTCATCAGTCAATACCTTGGGAGTTATTAAAGACCTGAGTCTCACTCTTCATGAATGTCCTTCCTTTTCCATCCCTCAAGATGTCTATGTTATTAATTTGCCTCCTCTTTTTTCTATTTGTTTGAGTAGAGATTTCACTACTAGGATAGGGGGATATCTCTTAGCTGATTGGTCTCACTTATATTTTAAGACAAGGTATGGAGCCAAGGTCAAGATTAGGTCTGAGCCTTTTGCAAAAACCCATGTTGAACCATACACCCCAAGCCCTGTAAATGCCAATTTGATGTATCATGATCAAGAATCAATTGATTCTGAACCTGAAACCAGTGACAAGAAGTTTCTTGATATGGCACTAGATGAGTGGGCTGAAAGTGATTTAGAAAAGGAGGATCCTTTTAGAAATATAGATGTGGCTGGCATTGGAACGTTTGTTATTCATGAGGGAGATGTCATAATACCAGAGCTGATTAAGAAAGAAGATAAAGACTCTACTAGTCATGATGGTGATTTGTGGTAACTTTTCTTTGATGGGGCCAAAAGAAAAGTAGGCTCAGGAGGAGGTGTTGTCCTGATTTCTCCAGAGGGAGAAAAATATTACTCTGCAGTTTTTTTTTCTTTTAACTGTACTAATAATACAGTAGAGTATGAGGCATTGATTCATGGTTTAGAATGAGCTAGACAAAGAGGTATCAAATGCCTAGAAGTTTTAGTTGATAGTGAGTTAGTGGCCAATCAAATTCATGGAACTAACCTCACAAAGAATGATACACTTAAGTTGTATAAGCACAGGGTTTGGGATTTAATAGAAGGTTTTCATGCTTTTAATTTGATTGTTACTCCAAGAAATCAGAACAAGCAGGTAGACAAGCTAGCTACTATGGGAGCAGAATATGATATTCGAAAGGGTCTCTCTGACTCCGGTTCTCACATTGTGAAGGTCTTGGTAAGACCTTCTATACCAGATAATCAAGTAAGCTGGCAAGTTTTTGAAAATGATGAACAGATTTTCAATTTTCTTATTGAAGAAGCTGAGTTCTCTAGAATGAACTAGAGCAAACATGCCCATCAGTATGGTGACCAAATGTTATAGTTGAAGAGCAATAGATTACCTAAAGGACTAGTCACACTTGAGTCTATATTTAATTCTGATGATCAACTCAGAGGTGACAAGGCTAGCATGATAGTTAAAGAAGAACACTACCATCCTATGGAGGTCCTCAAAAATAAATTTCTCAAGTTGGGAAAGGTATGCAATCATTCTGAAACACAAGCCTTTGTTTCATTATGCCAGGAGTTTAGTGATGTAGTTGCTTGGGAATATTATGATTTAAAGGGATTTGATCCTCATCTAGCCCAACACACCATTGAACTAGAACCCCAAGCCAGGCCTATAAGGCAGAAATAGAGACCCATTAATCCCAAGTTAGAGGTCCTAATGAAAGAAGAGTTGAGAAAAATGATTCAAGCTAATATTATCTTTCCTATTAAATATACCTCCTGGGTTTCAAACTTAGTGCTAGTTAGGAAGAAGAATGGTGAGATCCAACTGTGTGTAGATTTTAGAGATCTTAATAGGGCTTCCCTAAAGGACCATCACCCATTACCATCTATGGAGCAGATTTTACAGTATCTTTCTGGGTCTGACAGGTTTTCTTTGTTAGATGGATTTTCTGGTTATAACCAGGTCTTGGTGAGAGAAAAATATCAATACAAGATAGCTTTCACTACCAAATGGGGCACCATGGCATACAGAAAGATGCCATTTGGGTTGTCAAATGTTGGTGCCACATTCCAAAAAGCCATGGAGATGGCTTTTGCTGGCTTAATGAATAGATTTGTCCTGGTATATCTGGATGATATAACCATTTTTTCAAAGGACACAGAAGACCACTTGATACACCTTAGATAGATTTTTGAAAGATGCAGAGAGTTTGGGGTTTCACTGAATCCTAAGAAATGTATTTTTTCTATTCATGAGGGTAGACTACTGGGACACATTGTTTCCAAAAAAGGAATAACTATTGACCCTGAGAGGGTGAAAGCCATTCTGGCTCTTCCTTTGCCAGCTCACAAGAAAGGATTGCAGAGTTTCTTGGGAAGGATCAACTTTTTGAGGAGGTTTATCCCAAATGTTGTTGCACTCTTGAAGCCTATGACTCAGATGCTTAAGAAGAATGCAAGTTTTCATTGGACCAGTGAAGGAAAAAGGAGCTTTGAAGAAATCAAAGAAGCAATTGCATCTGCTCCCACATTGGTAAATCCTAATTTTTCTAAAGATTTTATATTATATGATTTTGGGGATAAAGATAGCATTTCTACCATTTTAGTTCAACATAATCCTGAGAATCAAGAACAACCAGTAGCTTTTTATAGTCAAGGGCCTAGATGGCTATGAGCTGAATTATTTTCCTATAGAAAAACATGTTTTGGCCATTGTGAAAAGTTTAAAGAAGTTTAGACATCTGTTGTCTAACAATACAGTGCACTTGATGGTTACGCATCCTTGCATAAAGGAATTTCTATTGAACAAAGATCTAAGTCATAAGAGAGCTGGCTGGGTCACCAAGGTTATGGAATATGATGTACAGATCAAGGTGACCAAACTGGTTAGAGGAAAAGGACTATGTGAACAACTTAATGAGAAAGCAACAAATACAGACCACTAGGAGGAAGATGTTGTTTTGATGAATCAGGAAGCTAGATAGAACTCAAGCTAGATAACAAAAATGAAGTGCTATCTTGCCACTGGCCAGTGTCCTCAAAACCTTGGGAGGAGTAAAAGAAGGTACTATAGACTCTAGGCTATTCCTTTTGTTGTTATTGATAATGTCCTTTATAGAAGAGATCACATTGGTGTCTTATTAAGATGTGTTGAAACCGATCAAATTAAGAAAATACTAGAGGAATTTCATGATGGAGGTTCTGGTGGGCACTTTGTTGCCAGAACCACTGCTCTTAAGATTCTAAGAGCTGGATATTACTGGCCTAGTCTGTATTAGGATGATTTTGATTGGGTTAGAAAATGTAAGAATTGTGCCTTGTTTGCTGGAAAGCAAAAGCTAGCTGCCCTTCCCCTTCATCTAGTTGAAGTTGAGAAACCTTTCTCAAAATGGGGTCTAGACTTTATTGGACCTATCAACCCACCATCCAATGCTGGGCACAAATGGATACTCACTGTGATAGACTACTTTACTAAGTGGACAGAAGCAGTAGCACTAAAGGAAGCTAATGAGACCTCTGTGTTGAACTTTTATCAAGATATTATATCCATATTTGGTACTCCTAATTCAATTGTATCGGATAGTGCCATGGCTTTCCTAGGAACCAGGGTTTTAGAGTGGGCACTCAAGCATGGAATCTTTTTAAGTACTTCTAATTATTACCCTCAGGGTAATGGCCAAGCTGAGTCAACAAATAAGAACTTGCTCAGAATAATCAGAAGAGTTATAGAAGGAAACCAAAGAGACTAGCATAGCAAGTTGAAGTTAGCCTTGTGGGCTGACAAGATAACTCCTAAGAGGGCTATTGGTAATTCACCTTACACATTGGTATATGGAAGAGAGGCCAGGATTCCTCTATCTACTGAGCTTCCTACCCTGAATCTGATTAAAGAGATTGATCTCATGAAGGAAGATGCTATGCAGGTTAGGTTGGCAGAGCTTATTGAATTAGAGGAGACAAGAAAGATGGCATTTGAAGGCCTGGAGGCTCATCATGCCCAAGTTAAGAGAAGCTTTGACAAGAAAGCAACACCCAAAGTTTTTAAGGAAGGAGATTTAGTGCTTAGGTGGGATGAAGCAAAGCATAAGCCAGGGAAACACACCAAATTTGATGCTATCTGGACTGGACCATTCATGGTAATTGGATGCAAGGCCCATAATGCTTATCAGCTGGCTAGCATGGATGGAGAGGAGCTGCCCCTTCCAGTGAATGGGATTCACCTTAAGGCTTGCTTCAGAGGTTCTTCCTACCCTGTGCTCTAGTAGTGTTAGATGGTTTTGGCTTTCTATTTTCCCTAAGTGCCCAACACAAGTTGTTTTCAGTTCAGTTGCTTTCAGTTGTCTTTAGTTAGTTGAGTTTTGGTTAGCAATAAGCCTGAATAGTGTCAGGCAGTCAGTTCTTTTGTTGGAAGAGGGAGTTTTTTTTTTTTTAGTTGGGAGCTAGTTTCAGTTTAAGGCTTATGACTCTATTGCTCAATAGATCTATCAAGTAGCTAGTTAGATGCTTAGTAGGCAAGCACTCCAAAGATGTCACCGGAATGTTGTCATATTTTTGAGACATTTTGAAAGCCTAATTACTAGATGAGCTACAATAACCTAGTTTGTGTTATTATGTGGTCTGGATTAAATTTGTGTTCATTTCATTGCAATACATGGAAAAGAAAAGAAATGAATAGCATCTGCATCTACATATACATCTATCTATATCATTTTGTACTGAGTAGAAGTTAAAAGAGTTGAAAAGAAAGAATATCTATCTAGGCTCACACAGGTCATGAGCATAGCCTTTACCAGAAATAAATGAATGAGTGTAAATATACATTTAAATTAAGAAGTTGTATTGGGGTACCAGACATTGCTTGGTAATGAGATGTTGATGCTTTTGTGTGCCCAATGTGCTCTCGTGATCTAGAACCTACAAAAGAAGAAGAAGGGGATTTGGGTTAGATCCAATGGATCTAAGAAATGGATGATATCACAATACAATAATGCATATACACACTCAGCCATGCACCTCTAACAAAGGTTGTGCTCAGAGCATGTGCATGAGAATCATCCAAGAAACCAAAAGAGGCACTTTTTTTTCACTGACGTGTTTATTTCATGTGCAGATACAGGGAAGTTGATCCAGCACTGATGTCAACAAATGATCTTGGCACTTGATGTTGATCATGACAGAAGGACCTCAAGTCTTCTATCGATGATTGCATCAAGGGCCAAGGGTACACATTGTGCAAATAGGGAACATTCAGATGATCCAGCATTAGGCAATAAGGTAATGAAACAGAGGGCCTTATGCCATCAAGAACATAACAAAGCTATTTGCAGAGTACACAAGTCTATGGATCAAACAGGGCACTCTGTTTCATAGGTGTTCACAGGGCATATGTTATCAACATACTGAGGGCACAACCCACATGATCAGATAAGTACAATAGATGATGCTTAAAGATATTGATCTCAATGCATTACATTTAGGGCATTCATGTGTTTCAAGCTGTATTTTATGACTAATGATATGATATGAAAATTGTGATAAATTTGCACTTATGAACCAATAAAAGAGGGTTTCAAGTGATTAATATGTGAGAATCATTACTATGGGGCTGTTGAAAAATGCACACTGGTGGCACTAATCAAGTGGCAATGATCACATAAAACATAATTCAAAATGATGAGATCATGGTTACAATCTATCAAGATTACATAACCAGAGGGGCAAATCAGCATAATGATGTTCTAGGCATGATATCAGTATATAAAGTACAGAGCTACATGATGCAAGTAATAGGATAATGTTCTCAAGATAGGGTGATATCTCACAGGTGTGGAGGCATTAGATATGTTATCAACAGTGGACTAGAAACAATGATATTGCAGGCTCTCGAGTTAATAAGAATAATAAACAGTGTGATGAACCGGTGTAAACATCAAAAGGATCTAATCAATAGGCATGCCTACTTTCTATTCACCATGCCCTCGATGAACAAAGCTTTGTCTCAGGCTAGGGTGATATAGTAATGCAAATTTATGATGTGCCTTCAACAGGCCTACATAGCAATGTAAAGAATCTAGTGCCGTGAAAGCTATACATACAAGGAGGTATAATGAATAGTGGTATCATCAATACAGAACACACCCTTGTACACATTGGGAAATCTTCAGCAAATTCAATATAGATAACCATGCTCTAGTTGTTCATAATAAGAGAAAGACAAACAAATATATCAGTTGCCACAATGGAGTTTGATACCATAATGATAAGCATCAGCAAGCAATGGAATATGCAAGATAACATCATAACAACAATAGATAAATCACTACAAAGGAGAAATCAATATGCAGTGCCGTAGTTTCATGTTAGGGATAGAACAAAGTGATATTGAATGCCATAAAAATTACAACAATGCAATCAAATTCACGTGCCCTCGGCATTAACTAAAGATAAACAAATACAGGGATCCAGGTGTCATGCCCTAATGCCATCAAACACACCACAAATAGTGAATCAATGCCGCACTTGAAATAACAGTGGCATGTGTAGTTTTTGGGCCATTACATGTGAATGCCTTTTGTTTGTTGTTGTTGATAATAACAGTGCCATGAGTGCTAAGGCACAATGCCATGAAAACTATAAGCAGCAAATACAAAGAAGATGTGATACCCTAGCATGCTCTCAGGCTTTAAGGTTATCAAAGCAATAGCCACGTTATAAAAATAAAGATATACAGTGCCCTACAAATTGATTTATGATGCCCTCTCAAATATAGAGGAGTGTAAAATGAGAAAACATATGAATCATGGATGCTAGTCTCGGGTCAATGACCTTCAAACAATGTCAAACACCTTCAGCAAATGTCAAAAGCAATCAATCAAATAGAATAGTGAATTCAAATACGGCAAACATAGTGCGGCAATACATTGAAAAGTTATGATAGGTGCCATGCCCCAGCTCAAGCATTGTAGATGCCAATCAATCAGGTTTAGTGCCCTAGCACATGATTTACAGGCTTTGCATGATTTAAGAGTTTTAAATAAATAAAAAATAATAATAATGCTATAACAAGGATGATAGCTGATGCCCTAGCTCGAAGAAATGAGATACAATAGAAGATAAATTTTTTAAAATGGAAAAGATGCTATTCATGCCCTAGAATTTTCATCATCAGGCCTTCAAGATTCAATATGCTGCAGCAATGAAAGTAGAGACAAAACACAATACAAATAGCAAATTGTTAATGTCTTGGTTCTCGGCCATTTCAAACAAAGATAACAATATATATGACAATAGAGAAAGCAATTCAAAATGTGCCCTAGTTTTGTAGCAGTGACCCAAGGGTGTAATGCAAAGCTTTTCCAACATCAACAGTGAATTCAACAATAAAAATGGAGTGAGTAACCAGTGCCATGACTTGATACAGAGCCTTTCGATAATGGAATGTAATGAAATGAAATCCAATGAAGTGCCTACCTCGAGATCATGTTGTCGAATCAAAGAAAGATCAGGTGTTGTTTCTAATTCCAGAATGGAAGGTTGCCTTTCAAAGCTACATTGAGTTTGGAAGTTGCCAGATGCTGGTGTTACAGTTGTCTTTTGCAGTGATCCCCATTCTCGGATATGAGGGTTTCCATATTGGCATATTTACCCCTTTGGTATTCCTTTTAGGGTTATACAATTTTGTCATCAAACGCTAGGTTATTCTCGGGCATGGGTCTTTTTTTTAAATATAATTATCTTGTTTTAATATAACTATATTAATTATTTGATACCTTAGGTCCTCTTAGAAGTCATTTGTTTTAACTTAGACATGGTGTTATTACATTCTTGTTATTCATGAATGTGGAGAGAGGGGGCTATGTTTGATTTTTTTTTTTGTGCCATGTGGATTAATTATAAATTGTAAATATTTTGGGTTTTCTCCTCAAATTTGTTGAGTTGAGACTATCCTAAATATATATTTAAATCCACTTAGTAGGGAGAATAAGTTCTAATTGTAATAATTCATTGCAAGGCTTTATTGTAAATTCTGAAATGGCATTTTTTTAAAGCCTCGTCAGAATATCATTATTTTGCATGACTTAGTGGGTCTCAGGTCTTCATTTGAATAGTCTATTTTAGGGACTCCACTTTTTCCACTTCCCCTATTCTCTCTGGAGTGGGGCATCCAGAATTCAAAATGATGAGATCATGGCTGAAAATTTTCTATTCTTGGTGAGGTGGTGGTCTTCATTGTAGATTCTCCAGATTTCCTATTTATGCCTCTCACTTAGGTGATAGAGGTTTGGTTCTTGATTCCCTCATTCTCACGAGGTGAATTTTGTAGCTCATGTGAAGCAATCTGATATTGTAGCTCCTTTCATTCCAGCTAATAGCAAGATTGTTCCCTACTTTTTCTATAGTTTGTGAGTTGGTTGATGAACTTAGTTTTTATGTATTGTGATTGATTCTGATCCTTTACATGATAGTATGTTCATTTGATTATTTTGCAAGCATTGGTTTTCTGGAAGGTTTGTCAAATTTGTGTGCATTATATTGTGTTGAGTTGTGGAAATCATCTTTCCTTCTCATTCACATTCAGCACCTGATTTCTTTTTCTAAAAGAAAATCAGATTTGAGGAAGTTGTGGAGTCCTTGTTATGTACTAGAGTTATATTATGAGTTGGTATCAGTTTGTGGATCCATTCAATTTGGTGAATCACCGAAGTTAGATTTAGTTGTTTCAATTTTATGTAATCTCTCTCTCTTTCCCCTCAAAGTTAGTGCAGTTCAGGTGATGCAAACGGGGAAGCCAACCCTTAATCCAGAGGTCTATCCTCAGGAAGCAGTCCCATATCTTGAGAGCATTCCCATGCTTCACAGGATTGCTAGGTTTTATACTTGGCCATCATGGGTGCAATCCCTAGTGACAATAGTACCAACAAGAACAATGGTAAGGCCATTCACTTTTGTACCTTTTAACCAGGGAAGACCATTCAACTTTTCTCAACATCATGATAAACCATTAGCAACATTGAAGAGCCTACATTGAGTCAAACTAGTGATTTTAAACACATCAGAGATGTGGCCACTCTTTGTAATGTACATTACATCACTGAAGAAGATGTGGCTATCAAGTTGTTAGCAACTTCAATCAAAGGGAAAGCCTTACAATGGTTTAGAACTCTGCTAGTTGGTTCAATTGACTCATGGGACATGCTTGGAGAGTCATTAAGCATATTTTTTCTTGGATAATTTAGATAACTTGTCCCTAGTTGGGCAACTCACTACCATTAAAAGGGCCCCTAAGGAGAAAATGGAAGACTTCAATACTCAGTTTCTCAAGACATGGAATAGGATTCTTGTTACTATAAGTCCTTCACTTGACTATGCTTTTCTATACTAATTGAAGAGTTTAAACAATGATATCTTAGTTATGATTCAATCTATGGGAGGTACCTTACTACCTCAAGCATTTGATATAGCTATTAGGGTAGAGAATAGCCTTATCCAAGCAGGAAAGATAGACCCAAGGCCACCTATGCCTATTTTTCCCAATATCTAGTCTAACACTCCCCTACAAATACCTCCATTTACCCCTTTACCTACTACACTAGCACCTCAAGCTAATGAAAATCATGAAGTATCAACTCCAGGCCATTTCCAAGAGTTGTAAGAAATTAAGAGTGGTAAACAAAAGATTGAAAGTATTTTACAAACCTTAGGAAATGAGGTGACTAACATTAAAAGAAGTACCGGAGTAGCAGACCACCATATCAGCAGCAAAAACAAGGGGTAAATCAGCAATACTAGGGTCACAGACAACAATATCAAGGGAATAAGAAGCCATATCAAGAAAATTACCAAGGTGCAAGGAAAAATCAGAATCAAAGGCCTTTCCATCCTTACAATCCAACACCTCTTAATGCGTCCAACCCATTTAGAGACCTTATACCTACTTAAAATAATTTGGCAGGGGACTATCATTGGTGTTATCCATGCAACGAACCACATAAAAAGTCTACTTTCTCAAATGGGGTGATTAATAAGGCACTGATAGTTCAAAATACAATAACTTCACAACAAGATACACCTTTTATTTTTTCTAAACACCAACAAGACATATCTTCTACTGAAACTTCTTTCCTTAATTGGCAAGGGGAGGAGTTTTGCGGAGTAAATGGTGATTCATCAATTGTAGAAAATACTAGAGATAAGAAGAGGGCTCTCGAAATGGATAAAATTATAGATAAGAGAAAAGAACCTGCAAATGCTAAACCATTAGCTACACCAATTATAACTATTCTAAAAAGCCCTCCCATCATTCAAACTAAATAATAGTCTCTAAAGGAGGTGGATCACATTTGTACTAAGGCACACCAAAAGGTGCATTTTTCTATTCCATACAACATAGTGGACAACATGAAGAAGATGAATATATCTATGTCTATGTGGGATTGTTTGGCCATTTCGGGGAAATCGAAGATGTTGAAAAAGGCATTATTTGAAGAGGCAATTTTTCAATAGTCCACTGATGATATTGGTAATCTGACTGTGTTGGTTAATGTTTATCAAGAGAAGAAAGTTAAAACCAACAACAAGGAAAATGATACTATTCAAGGTAAGAATGTGAAACCACCTCCTTTTTATGTTTCATTGATAATTGGAGATATTTTAGTACACAATTGTATGGTGGATAGTGGAGCCACAAGATCAATCATGCCCTAGAAGATAGTTTACCAGCTAGGATTAAAATATAAACATTTTGAAAAAGGATTAGTATAGCTTGATGGTTTGTTAGTTAATATAGTGGGTTTGATCAAGGATGTAAGTTTAACCCTTCATGCTAGTCCTAATTTCTCTATTCTTCAATATATCTATGTCATAGATCTTCCTCCTTATTTTTTCTTATGATTATTAAGAGATTTATAACCAAGATAGGAGGATATCTTTCATCAAATTGGTCTCATATGTGTTGTCATAGTAGATATGGAACCAAAGTAACCATTAAGTCTAAGTTATTAGAAAAATACCATATAGAGCCTTACGTACCCAGTGTCGTCAATGAAAATTGTCTTGCATTTGATGATAATGATGTTCCTTCTACAAATGAAACCAATAGGTCCAAAATGAGAATATTCCAGATATACTATTGGATGAGTGGGCTACAGAGAATGCCTTAGAAACCAAAGCTAGTGTTGTTTTAGATTCTGTTCTATGAAATTACATGTTTCAAGAAGTTGGTGTTGTATTACCAAATCTTTTTAAGTCAACTAACGAGGTTTCTAAATAACAAAGTGAGGTTTTGGAGTTGTATTTTGACAATGCTAGAAGAAAGCATGGTGCTAGTGGTGGTGCAATGGTAGTGATTCCTACAAGTTGCAAGTATTATGCAACATTCAGATTTGTTTTTTCCTGCACTAACAATACCACTAAGTACAAAATTTTAAATAATGAGTTGGATTGGGCTTAGAAAAGGCGTATTAAGGCCCTAAAAGTTCATGGTGATAGTAAACTAATTTTTAAGCAGGTAAGGGGAATAACTAATGTTAAAAATGATGTTGTAAAAGCTTATAAGAATAGGGTATGAGATGCAATTGAAGATTTTTAAGCTTTCAATATAGTTACAATTCCTAGAAGGTTGAACCAACATGATGATAGGCTAACTACTATAGGATCTCAATATGATATTCCTAACAATATTACTAAAGGTTGTGATCAGAAACATATTAAGATTATTGTTAGGCCTTGAATTCCTTATAAAATTTAAATTGGCAAGTATTTGAAAGTGTTGAGAAAATTCTACAATTTATGCTTGAGGAAGATATTTTTGCAGTATCTAATCAAGATAGGCTGAAGCAGAACTATGAGGATCAAGTGATGCAACTTAACTCTAATAAGTTTCCTAAAGGACTTGTAACCTTGGAGTCAATATTGAACATAAATGATCAGGCAAGCGAGAAAAAACTCAGCCTGCTAGTACAATAGGAGCATTATGCAGGTTTGGAGATTGAACCAGGTAAGAGTTTAAAATTTGGGAAAATAAGTTTAGATTTAGAAGAATAGTCCTATATTAAGTTATTTCAAGAGTTTAGTGATATTTTTTCTTGGAAGTATGAGGATTTGAATTTTTTTAGTCCAACACTTTCTCAACATACCATAGAGTTAGATTCTAATGCAAAACCAATAAGGCAAAGGAAAAGACCAGTTAACCCCAAGCTTGAACCTCTCATTCATAAATAAGTCCTTAAGATGATTGAGAGTGGCATCATACATATCCTATTACACATACTAGCTGGGTGTCTAACCTTGTTCTCGTAAGGAAGAATAATAGGGAAATGCAATTGTGTGTTGATTTTATAGATGTTAATAGGGAATCCTTAAAAGACTGTCATCCCTTGTCATTCGTGGAACAAATTTTGCAATGTGTTTCTCTTTCAGAACGTTTCACATTGCTAGATGATTATTTAGGGTATAACCAAGTCTTAGTCAATGAAGAGGACCAATTTAAGAATGCATTTAGAACCAAGTGAGGAACTATGGCCTACCGAAAGATGCCTTTTAGTTTATCCAATGCAGGTGCAAATTTACAGAAAGCTATGGATATGGATTTTAGCAACCTTATGTATAAATTTGGAATAATGTACCTCTTTGATATCACAATCTATTCTAAGCATGCAACACATCACATCAAGCATCTGAGAATTCTTTTGAAAGGTGTAGAGTGTTTGAAATCTCTCTTAACCCATATGTGTTTGTAGTGCATGAAGGTAAAATATTAGGATATATTATTTCTAAACAAGGTATTATAGTGGATCCTAAGAGGGTTGCATCCATTTGTTGAAGCCACTAATAGTTATGCTTAAGAAGAATGTTTTCTTTAGCTAGACTGGGGAGGGAAAAATAGTTTCCAAGCTATTAAGGAGGCCTTAACATCAGCTCTTGCTTTGATAAATCTTGATTTCAACAAAGATTTTATTTTGTATGCATATGGTGGATTTGAATTTATTTCTGCAAGGTTGGTGCAACAAAATTTAGAAGGCTTAGAACAACCTATTTCCTTTTTCAGCAAAGGCCTAGAGGAGTATGAGAAAAGATTTATCTTTTTTGAAAAGAATGTCATATATGTTGTAAAGAGTCTCAAGAAATTTAGGCACTTCCTATCCCACATTAAGGTGAATATGAGAGTAGATCACCCAAGTGCCAAAGAGTTTTTATTTAGTAAAGACTTAAATGAGAAAAGAGTTGGTTGGATAAAAAGGGTCATGGACTATGGCATAAATATCCAAGTTACTAAACTGGTCAGGGGTAAAGGTCTTTGTGAATAGATGACTGGTTATGAAGTCTTAGAGAATAAAGATCAAATAGAAACTTGACTCTAGTTATACATGTAGCAGAGGACAATGATAGGACAACAAACTAGTTGCAAGACATGGTTCATTTCTTGAAGATAAGTGAGTGTCCTTCGGGTTTGTATAAGGAAAAAATAAGGTATTATAGACTATATTCCATTAATTTTGTGTTAATTGATTATGTTCTATATAGAAATGATCACAGCGGTGTCCTTCTTAGGTGAAAATGTTCAAATCAAGTTATAGAAGTCTTGCATGAATTTCATGATGGATCTTTAGGAGGTCATTTCTCTCCTAGGACTACTGCATTTAAAATCATGAGGGTTGGCTATATTTGGCCAAATATTTTCAAAGAAAGCCATGTATATGTCAAAAGATGTATGAAATGTGCCATGTATGCAGGGAAAGAGAGGTTGTCATCTTTACCTTTGACTCCAATCAAGATAGAGAAGCCATATGTAAGGTGGGGTATGTTACTATAACTGATGGTGATGATGATGAAGACCAACTAAGATCAAAGATATATAATATTGTAGAAATATTAGATCATTTACTATCTTGTCATTGATGTCAAGAAATTGATTTCTAATTTATATTGAGTTTGCATATCATTTGTAGTATGAAATAAGTTGAGTAAGTTTAAGAAGAAGAGGAAGTAAAATGTTGTGAAGTTGAAGAACTTAATTGGCAAGCTAATATAGATCAAACTATAATAAGGTTATGTTGATATAATTATTTTCTACTAAACATTTGATTATATAAAGTCGATAAAGAATATTGGTCAAGTCGGTAAACAAAACAATTTGTTTACCAAGCAAGAAAAAGTAATTCAATAAAGAGAAAGGAATTCAAGACAATCAGTAGAAGGTTTTAGTTATTGAGAGACATAAATAGAATTTTGGTTGAAGAAAAGAAGTTAGTGAATGATCAAGGAACAAAATTTAAATACAAGGGTCAGAATGAAATTTAATGATGAGCTAGAATATTATAATGATGAGGAAGAGTTAGTTGAAGAGATATATGATCTAGAAAACAAAAAGTGAAGGTACAAGTTCTAAGAAAGTTCAAGTTATGAGGTGATGATAAAACATTTTACCGAGCTCTAAATTAATTGAATTAGTTTATGAGGATGATTGGATGATAGAGATTAATCAAAGGAAAATGTAATAAAGGAGATTAAGAGGAAAAACCAAGTAAATATGAAGGATAAAATTGTATGAAGAGAAGTGTTATACACTGAGTTTGCACCTTGTTTCAAGCTCTCTTGGTCTTGATAACTCAGTATAACATGGGAATCATCTCATGGTTGTCAGACCTGTGCTAACTGAGATGAAACCTCTAGGTTCTAGGCTGGTTCCTCTTGGATTATCACCTTAGTTTTCTCTTGACAGGAAAAGTAAACTTTGAAGGGAAAGGGTTAGAAGGAGTGCATGAAAGGGAATGACTGAAAGAAAACTATCCTACTAGGTGATGCACCAAAATGAGATGAATACAATACACTAGCCAAATCAGCATGAAGGCTCTTAGATCTAATAGAACACAATCTCTCTAAATAAGCTTGCATAAGTATTTCACAGGAGGGCCTGGACATAAGACACAACCTATGACCTGCAAGCAAACATTCTCTTCAGCAAAAGGGCACAGGAATGAGACAGAATGATAGGGGGCTGAAGAATACCCACAAACTCACTTAAATCAGATCATACATAGTAGTACACATATAAGCTGAAAGAAAGAAGGGCTCTGGAACTTTGAGGTTTTTCTAACAAAGCCAACATATCATATTCAAATAAGAGAAATGCAGACAAGTGAAAGACCAGGGGGCAGAAAAAATACCACAGATAGCCTCTATTGAACCTGCAACTTCAATGAAAGGTTATAGACTGTAAAAGTCAAAGGGTAGAAAGAATGCCACAAATAACTCTTAGAAGGAGAAAAAACTCTTTTTACAAAATGCAAACTTTGAGCTTCAAAAGCTCCAAAAAACAATATATACATCCTCTGCACGTAGGCAGGAATCAAACCTAACTAGGGTACAAATTTTACAATTTAATAATCAACCCTAGGGTACCAATCAACCAAAGTCAAATCTGATCATGAATATCTTCTGCAACAACATGGTCAATTAGATATCTGTGTTCTAGTGCCTATCTCTATACCACATCACTTGTAGATCAACAACCTGGACTCAACCACTTTTCTGCACAAAAATTCACCATGAATGCACAAACTAGTACCTTGCTGGGACAAAGATCAATATGTGACGGCTGCCTGGATCGCCTCATCATCTTCCCTTAACTACGCATGTCCTAGTGACATAAATTCTCAGCTACCTGCCACTCACAGACATCTCTATAGAAGAAAAGCCCACTAAAGGAGTCACACTATTTTGAAACAACGTCAGTCGCATGATCGCATGAGCTCAAAAATCTTCATCCAATCATGCAATAAGCCCTTAGAATCTACCATTCGCTTCGCAACCCACAAACTGGATTCAACACTGGTTGAATTGAACATTGGTCACATGATCGCATGAGCTCAAAAAGCCTCATGCGATCATGCGACAAGCCTCTTAGAATCTGCCATCTTGCCATACAAGACACCTGGCAACATGATCTGCCACCTTAGTCCAACTCACGACAGCACCACAGGAAACACCCTCAGAATCCAATGGTGGTCACATGATCGCATGGGATTAGAAGATCCCATGCGACCATGTGACCACCATAGATCTTGCATCTACGGGGCCCATGCTACACTTTCGAAGTCCATTTTACTTGACCACTAGAGGTTTGTCACATGGTCACATGTGATTAGGAAGCCGCATGCAATCATGCGACCAACATGAAACTACAAGCTTTGACGTTACCTTGCCTCAAGACTGGGCCCACCACCAAACTGCAACCACGCTCTCGCTAAAAAGGGGAAACTCTTCTATCATATCCATGATCAAAGAAACACTTTATCGGACATTGCCAAGCTAGAGGACAAAACTAATTTCCTCTAAAGCTTTTCACTATAAAAATCTGGTCCCACTGACAACTGCATTGTCAGCACCAGTTTGGCGAATGAGAAAAAACCACATTAGCACAAATTGCATCGAACCCACCTACAAACTGCATCGGACGGTTGTCGCATGATCGCATGGGGTCGAAAGATCCCATGCAAACATGCGACCACTGTAGATCTTTGCCGCACATTGCACCCCTACAAATTCCCTGACACGGACCCACTAGCCACTGAGATTCTAATCGGACGGTTGTCGCATGATCTCATGGGCTCGAAAGATTCCATGAGATTATGCGACAACCATCAGATCTTCACTGCACTAGCAATGGCTATGAGGAACTAGACCCACTTGGTCAGAGTTGCATGCTTAGGGTCGAAAACATAGAGGGTTTTCAAATCGAAGGTTGAAAACATAGAGAGTTTTCAACACTGAACACTTTTTGGAATTCTACGACCCAGTATTTTCTGCAAGCTTTAAAATTGAAAATCTCTAAGGGCTTTGCGTATTAAGTGATGCAATCTGAACTGGAGCTTGACAACACATTGAAGAACATGGGGTTTAGAGCACAAATCATAAAACTTCAAGGATCTACTTCACAAAAATGAAAACAAGTTGCAGTAGGGCGGGATAAAAATAGAGACCTGGAAACTTGGCCAAATTTGCAGAATAGGAAATTTTGGGCAACATTTTGGTGACTTCTATGGGATGTCAGCCTGCTAGACATGGACCAGTGGCCTTGACATATCCATTGGACATGGGGTCTTTCTAAGGAACATAGAACTTTGACACAGAAAAAATCAAACTAGACTGTGCTCGAGCACTTCTTGGAAAATAGGAAACACTAACCTAGAAAGCTGGAAGAAAGCAGGAAACCTAACCTATCCTAAACTAACTAGTGCAGAGACCTAGTCAAACAAAACCTTTCACTGGTTGCAAAAAATAGCTACCTTTCCTTATCAGGATATTTTGCATTGGACTCATGAGGATAGGTACAAGGATGTGAGGCACATAAAATTTTGGCAAATGAGGATGCACTGCCTCTGCAAAAACAAGATCAAGTTCACTCACCTCAAATGGATCATATGGAGGTGTCTCAGTGAACTCCTTTTGGGCCAAGTATCTGATGGGGTAGCCTCTTGAAAGTCTGAAGGTAGGACTTTCCTTGATGGTTTCTTCTTTATCTTCCTGGTTGCCCTCCATCATGGATAGCCAGGTCAACTCATCATCCATAGTCAGGAGATTGTTATCTTCTTCCTTTAAATAGGCTAAGAGCTGATCAAAGTTGTCCATATCCTAAAGATCTCTGGGAATGACTGGCTCTTTATAATCAAGCTCTATACACAAGCCATCTATGATGCTTCCCAAACAATCTTCCTCAAGGCTCTGGTTATCTTCTGTACATTGGGAAGTCTCCTCCTCAAAGATGAGATCAAGCTCATGAATCAACATATCCTCAAGATCAATCTCTTCTAGCTGCTACAACTTCAAAGAGGTGGCTATGATCACATCTTTATCATCCTGCTCAACAAAACCAGGCAGCTCATCTAACAAGAACAAGACATCCTCTTCTGTATCAACCTCTTGTTGATGGTGACCCTACTATTTTGATTGTCCTTCAGCCATAGGTAATGGCATGATCTCTTCTTCATCATCAACAAAGAGGGGAAGCTCATCAAGAAAACCAATCAAGAGCTCAGGCTGAGCATCAACCTCCACCTCCTCACCTTACTGCTTCATTTCACCATAGTCATCACTCTGCACTGATACCTCATATTTCTTCTCCTCCTCTTCAAATGAAAGCTCATTTACCATAGGTCTTTGCTCAATCACTAGACTAGTATCCTTGAAAAGACATGGCATTTGACAGCCAGGAGGGAGAGTCCATTGGGGAATCTGAATCACCTCATCATCTTGAGAGACCAGAGGGGTCTCTTGGGATAACTCACTTCTCTAAATAGGCTGCTCTTGTAGAGTGGTGGGCTGAATCTCAAGCACGGGCTCTTGAAAGGAATTTTTTGCCTTGAAACTTGGGATATGAAATTAAGGGGGCTCAGAGGGAGACACAGGAGGCATACCCATCTTGAAGCTTGGAAATGAATTCTTTTTTGTCTCTTCATGTTTAGGCTCTTGAGGCAAATGGGTCCTCCAGCTTGGAATCTTAGGTCTAGGAGCCTCTTGTTGAGAAATTTGTGATCTCAACCTTGTTGTCTCCATGTCAGCTCAGTGTCTAATCTCCTCTTCAAACTGCCTTACTTGTTTCTCATCAACAAGAGCCTCCATCACTTGATAAGGAGCTAAATCTTCATAATAACTCTAAGCCTCCTGCTCTCTCTGCTCCTTGATCTCAGACACTTCCTTAATCAAATCAAGCAACACACTCTTTGCCTCTTGCATCTTCTTGAAGTCTGAGCTCAAAGTTTGTATCTATTGCTAAAAAGGCTGAGAAGGGGAGGGTGGGTGGTAAGTAGGATGGGGCAACTAGCTTTGCATTTTCTATTGTGCCTCTTGTGCCCATGATCCATCTTGCCTGAGAGCCTGCTCATAACTTTGCACAAGGGAAAACTCATTTGGGGCATACTGGATATATTGATACCCTTGAGAAGTATAAAAGCTTGGGGTAAAAGGAGGCTTTGGGTGGCTTTGGTAAGGCTGATAACCAGCCCATTGAACATTATTCTCATAATAGGATGGTGAGTAACCAGACTGTCCATAGTAACTTGACATGTCTACTCATGTAATCAGCTAGAACTTGAATATGAAGATTGAAAACATACCAACACTTGACCTTTGAAACTAGTAGACTTTCTAGAGTCACTAGATATGCAACAAAATGACCTCTTCTAGGTCTATAGCATGCTACCAGCATATCAAAGATAGCATACCTTGAACATGAATCTGAACTTTAGTCCCACCGGGCGTGCTAGAAATGTTATACACTGAGTTTGCACCTTGTTTTAAGCTCTCTTAGTCTTGATAACTCAGTATAACATGCGAATCATCTCAAGGTTGTGGGACCTATGCTAACCGAGATGAAGCCTCCAAGTTCTAGGCTGGTTCCTCTTGGATTATCACCTTAGTTTTCTCTTGACAAGAAAATTAAACTTTGAAGGGAAAGGGTTAGAAGGAGTGCATGAAAGGGAATGACTGAAATAAAACTATCCTACTAGGTGATGCACCGAAATGAGATGAATACAATACAATAGCCAAATCAGTATGAAGGCTCTCAGATCTAATAGAACACAATCTCTCTAAACAAGCTTGCATAAGTATTTCACAGGAGGGCCTGGACATAAGACACAACCTATGACCTACAAGCAAATGTTCTCTTCAGCAAAAGGGCACAAGAATGAGATAGAATGATAGGGGGTTGAAGAATACCCACAAACTCACTCAAATCAAATCATACACAGTAGTACACATATAAGCTAAAAGAAAGAAGGGCTCTGGAACTTTGAGGTTTCTCTAAGAAAGCCAGCATATCATATTCAAATAAGAGAAATGCAGACAAGTGAAAGACCAGGGGGTAGAACAAATGCCACAGATAGCCTCTATTAAACCTGCAACTTCAATGAAAGGTTATAGACTATAAAAGTTAGAGGGCAGAAACAATGTCACAGGTAACTCCTAGAAAGAGAAAAACTCTTTTTACAAAATGCAAACTTTGAGCTTCAAAAGTTCCAAAAAACAATATATACATCCTCTGCATGCAGGCAGGATTCAAACCTAACTAGGGTACAGATTTTACAATTTAATATTCAACCCTAGGGTACCGATCAACCAAAGTCAAATCTGATCATGAATATCTTCTGCAACAACATGGTCAATAAGATATCTATGTTCTAGTGCCTATCTCTATACCACATCGCCTGCAGATCAACAACCTAGACTCAACCACTTTTCCACACAAAACTTCACCATGAATGTGCAAACTAGTACCTCGTTGGGACAAAGATCAATATGCGATGGCTACCTGGATCGCCTCATCATCTTCCCTTAACTACGCATGTCCTAGCAACATAAATTCTTAGCTACCCACCGCTCACAGACATCTCTGTAGAAGAAAAGCCCATGAAAGGAGTCACACTGTTTCGAAACAACGCCGGTCACATGATCACATGAGCTCAAAAAGCTTCATGTGATCATGTGACAAGCCCTTAGAATCTGCCATTCACTCTGTAGCCTGCAAACCGGATTCAACACTGGTTGAATTGAACGTTGGTCGCATGATCGCATGAGCTCAAAAAGCCTCATGCGATCATGTGAAAAGCCTCTTAGAATTTTCCATTTTCCACATAAGACACCTAGCAACACGGTCCGCCACCTCAGTCCAACCCATGACAGCACCACAGGAAACACCCTCAGAATCCAACGGTGGTCGCATGATCACATGGGATCGAAAGATCCCATGTGAACATGTGACCACCGTAGATCTTGCATCTACGGGGCCCATGCTACACCGTCAAAGTCCATTTTACTTGACCGCTAGAGGCTTTTCACATGGTCACATGTAGTTATGAAGCTACATGTGATCATGCGACCAACATGAAACTGCAAGCTTTGACGTTACCTTGCCTAGAGACTGGGCCCACCACCAAACTGCAACCACACTCTCACTAAAAAGGGGAAACTCTGCTATGATATCCGTGATCAAAGAAACACTTTATCAGACACCACTAAGTTAGAGGACAAAACCAATTTCCTCTAAAGCTTTCCACTATAAAAATTTGGCCCCACTGACAACTGCATTGTCAGCACCAGTTCGGCGAATGAGAAAAAAGCACATCAGCACAAAATGCATCGAACCCACTTGCAAACTGCATCAAACAGTTGTCGCATGATCACATGGGGTCAAAAGATCCCATGTGAACATGCGACCACCATAGATCTTTGCCACACATTTCACCCCTACAGATTCCCTGACACAGACCCACTAGTCACCGAGATTCTAATCGGACGGTTGTCACATGATCTCATGGGCTCAAAAGATTCCATGAGATTATGTGACAACCATCAGATCTTCACCGCACTAGCAATGGCTATGAGGAATTGGGACCCACCTGGTCAGAGTTGCGCACTTAGGGTAAAAAACACAGGGTTTTTAAATGAGAGGTCGAAAACACAGAGAGTTTTTGACACTGAACACTTTTTGGAACTCTGCGACCCAGTATTTCCTACAAGCTTTAAAATTGAAAATCTCTGAGGGCTTTGCGAATTAAGTGATGCGATCTGAACTGGAGCTTGAAAACACATTGAAGAACATTGGGTTTAAAGCACGAATCATAAAACTTCAAGAATCTACTTCGCAAAAATGAAAACAAGTTGCAGCAGGGTGGGATAAAAATAGAGACCTGGAAACTTGGCCAAATTTGCAGAATAGGAAATTTTGGGTAACAAGAAGTTTGGCACGTTGAAGAGTTGTTGAGCCACCAACTAATACAACAAAGAAGGAAAAGGTTGAAATCTAAGTCAGATGGTTGAATTTGATGAAGTGTTGAAGCCAGTCGAAAGTGAAGGAAAGAAGTGGAGACAAAGGGAACACAAGAGATATGATTAAGTAAAAGGTAGTTATAGATTTATAGATCAATTTATATATTGTTGCTTATTAATATTTGTCACAGAAAAATCTCTTAATTGAGTGCACATAATAGTATTATTATAAATCCTTGCAAGAGATGGCATTCTAGAAGAGTGTTTGAAGACCTTTAACTGGGCCACCCCTAATAAGGTGAATATCCTAACAGATCTAAGGAAAATCCCCTAACAGGGTCATATTTAACAATATGCATTGTAATCTTTAACCTAATTTTCTTTTAATCTAGCATACTTTAGAAAAGTATTTTTTTAGTGGGTGACAATTCCCATAGTGGTTTTACCCAAATTGGGTTCCCAAATTAAGTACTAGTGTTATATGTGTTGAATTTTTATTGTGAATGTTATTTTTTATTGATAAACTTAATTTACTATTATTGGCTAATATTGAAGTGTGTCTGACCGAGTTTACACCAAGGTGAATCAGAAAAAGTTTTTTAATGTACAAAGAATCAAGGATTACTCATTCACCCCCATTCTCCATAATCAAAAAATTGGTGTCAGAGAAAAGTACTCTAAAGAGATAAGTTTGAAAAACTTGAGTAAGAGATTCAAATATGTATCAAAGATAAGTACCTAAGTTAAACAAGGAGAGTTTCTCTACATGGTAAAGAAGGATGAGGTTATACCTATCCAGAATTAGAGAACCTTCACTGAACCATTTGGATAATGACTACACTCCACCACCTCTTGGATGTATGACACTTGATAAGATGAGATAAAAGTAGGAACAAAACTTGGTAATGATTGAAATTTCTTCTTCCTTGACCAATGTTGAGTTCAATGACATTAAGGACTATATTACTACAAAAGATATGTGGGACAAAATTGCACTTGTTTATACAGGTGATATGCATGTATAGAAAGAAAAGGTTGATAGTCTCAGAGGAAAATTTTATGAGATGAAAATGAAAGAAGAAGGAATTTGTAATGCCCTGCCAGGGAACCTAGAAGAACTTAACCTAAACATGCGACTAAGTTTGTAGAATAATTTTTTTTTAAAAAGTTAACATTCAATAACATCAATGTTTACAATGCGGAAGCAAAGCATAACAATACACAACTGACAAAGGTTACAACTCCAAAGGGTTCCTTGACATAGATTACGAAAGAGTTAATTAATTAATATAAGATAAATATATGAATCCCAAGATTACATCAGAAAGATAAATACAACATCCAAATCATGATTACATAAATACAATTGGTACCATAAGGTGACCATAATAATAAGCATCCACTGCACATGTCGCAGGGTATGTGAATACAATAACTGAAAAGAAATACAACATGAAACTCTGAATATCTGAAAGAATGATAAATATCATAAGAAGAAAGAAGAACAAGAAGGAACAACTACAACATGGATCATCCAGCCTCAGTGCACGAATGTCAGAATCTTAAATGGTAAAAGAACCACTACCACCCAACATCATGAACCTAAACGGTCCACTCCCACCATGCTAAGGAGATAACATCAGAACCCACTCAGATAACAAACAACAACAATCCAAGGGAGAGGTCCTAAAAGCTTCTAACTCAAGGATACCAAAAAAGTACAACAAGGTATAACATACTCTACCAGAGGCAAACAAAACACATATGAAACCTAAGATGCATACAAGAAGTGTCATCACATAAGTCAAATCTAGGGTTATCCTGGTAGTCCCTTCAGACCCCGGTGCCCTAGTGACTCTATGTGGTTATAGTAACCTCTCGTGTAGACAAGGTACTACCTATGCCATCTCCAGTCCATATAGGTGGCAAGCATCATCTCAACTCCCATCCTAGCCAAACTCAATTAGGGATCTCAGGCATGGGTGAGGCACAAATATCTTATTAGGTTCATTTTAGATTCCCAATGTTTATTAATTATCACTTATTAAACCACTTGTAATGGGATCTCCTGGTAGCCACTTCTGGGCTCTGGCACCAATTCACAGGCCACTTCCTATCATACACTCAGATGACCTACTCTAGGGTTTCACATGAACAATATGAACTTTGAGTTAACACAACGCGTGAATCTCTACAACTAGATTCAACATGAAAAACTAGATACATAATAAAACAAGTTCACCAATGCACATAATATGCATGGCAACCAAACATGATAGAAAGAATATCCAAAACCCACCTCTGGATTTTAACCCCAAAAGATGACTACAACACCTGAAAAATCAATGCAAAACTAAAATTGAGATAAAAATTTACAAACCAATTGCAAAATCGATTAAAGATTCATCACTACAATTCACACAGGAATATATATATACAAATCCATAAAAAACAAAACATCTCTAAAAGCATAATAATCTAATTACATTTATAATTAAATAGGAAAGTAAATAACTAACCAATTTAATATAAACATCATAGATCCCTAAACCCATATCAACAAACAATCTTTATAATAATCATCTAAATAAGAAAGAAAATTAAAAGGAGATGGCATAGGTAGTACCTTGTCTACACGAGAGGTTACTATAACCACATAGAGTCACTAGGGCACCGAGGTCTGAAGGGACTACCAGGATAACCCTAGATTTGACTTATGTGATGACACTTCTTGTATGCATCTTAGGTTTCCTATGTGTTTTGTTTGCCTCTGGTGGAGTATGCTATACCTTGTTGTACTTTTTGGTATCCTTGAGTTAGAAGCTTTCAGGACCTCTCCCTTGGATTGTTGTTGTTTGTTATCCGAGTGGGTTCTGATGTTATCTCCTTAGCATGGTGGGAGTGGATTGTTTAGGTTCACGAGGTCGGGTGGTAGTGGTTCTTTTACCATTTGAGATTCTGACATTCGTGCACCAAGGCTAGATGATCCATGTTGCAGTTGTTCCTTCTTGTTCTTCTTTCTTCTCTGATCTTTATCATTCTTTCAGATATTCAAAGTTTTATGTTGTATTTCTTTTCAGTTATTGTATTCAGATACCCTGTGACATGTGCAGTCGATGCTTATTATTATGGTCACCTTATGGTACCAATTGTATTTATGTAATCATGCTTTGGATGTTGTATTTATCTTTCTAATGTAATCTTGGGATTCATATCTTTATCTTATATTAATTAATTAACTCTTTCATAATCTACATCAAGGAACCCTTTGGAGTTGTAACCTTTGTCAGTTGTGCATTGCTATTCTTTGCTTCTGCATTATAAACTTTGATGTTATTGAATGTTAACTTTTTTTTAAAAAAAATTATTCTACAAACTTAGTCACATGTTTAGGTTAAGTTCTTCTGGGTTCCTTGGCGGGGCATTACACTTGGTATCAGAGCACCGAGTTCTACACTGGGAACTTTGGGAAGTTATGTGCCCATTAGATGTGTAGTCTGTTAAACTTGAAACTAAACATAGACATAAAACAATATGTTTTCAGACCATTGCTTTGTGTTTATGTTCTTATGTTATGACTTTCTTTCCAATGCCATGTTTTATCTTTATTAAATGCTTTGTGTTTGGGGGATATGTATCCTCATCTATTGTAGGCTTCTAGGAGTAAGCCTAATCCTAGGGGGGGTGGATGTAGTACCTTGCCCCTAGTCCAATTTTATAAATGTTGTAATTGGTTGATGCTTATGATTTTACTGACCCCATACTTGCATGTGTATGGTTGATGTGTTTGTTTTACATTTCTGTTTGATGTGCCTAATGTGATTGAGGAACGGAGTCGTAGTTACTTGCTTGCGAGATCCACATGATCAGCTGATCCCCACCATTGTCTGTTATATTTCTATATATATGTACATGATTATCTCTTATGCAGGTTCACAGGTACCAGGCATCGACTTCCCTAAATTGTCAGGATGAGCATGCCCTATCGCTAATCTTAATGGTAAAAGAGGGGAGATAATATTCAGTTCCAAATCCTAACCTAAGCCAAATATTGTCCTAAAGTAGGGACAAGATTCTGTGTTTCCACCTTTCTAAACTCGTCCAATTGGCAAGAGTTTACACCTATGTCCTAAGTTTGAATGTGGGTCCTTAGGTCTTCTGATTCGTTGGTTTGTCGCGTTTGATGTGATTTCTATTTTTAGATTATTCTATTTTTAGCTATGGTATGGTATTTAAATGGTAATTAAATAAATATATTTATTTAATTTAATTATTATTTTATTGTATAGTTGATGCATAAATTAATTGGAAATTAATTTATGCTTATTTGAGTGAAGTTGAATTATTTAATTAATGTGAATTAATTAAATATCCTCACTTTTGAAATATTTAATCATGAAATTAACCTTTGGTTCAATTATAATGTATTTATTAAATTAAAGGTTATTTTGGCATGTGGTTATTATGTTAACTAAATATTTTAATTATTATTTAATTGAAATACATTATGTTGCACATTCATAATTGCATGAAATTGAATTAGTAATTCAAGTTGAAGTTTGGTTATGTGTTTTCAACTCAAGTCAAAGTGAAGAGGAGACTTCAGTTCAACTGAGATTGAACTGTGAACTGAAGTTCATCTTCATGCAAGCCCTTTTGATGTTGAGTTTATATTTTTGCATGTGAAAGGGGAATTTCTTTAAGTATTAGGGGTTTTGGCCATTATTGGGGACACAGGTTTTGGAGGAGGAATTTTGGAGATAGATTTGTGACAGATTTGGGAAAGATTTTCGAAAGGCTTGGAGTCTATGTTCTTCATTCTGGTCATCTTCGAATCTAAATAATTTTTGTTTGAGGTAGGTTTTGAAGTTTATTATGGTTATTCTTTTTCAAACTCCTGTAGGAATTTGTAAAGCATGTCTTCCTTGTGCCTGTTGGAGTTGAATGTTTTGGAAAGTTTTGTATGTTTACTTGCAATTTAATTTGATTAGTTTCATCTATCTATTTTGTAAATTAATGATTTTGAGGAATCTGTTTAAAATACTAGAAAGCCCAATTAGGCTAACGTTTTGATCTTGGTGTGAAAATTGGCGAGGACAATATTCATGATAATCGTATTTCTTTTGTATTTTTTTTAGAGTCTTTTATTTGTGTTTGATATATATATATATATATATATATATATATATATATATATATATATATATATATATATATATATATATATATATATATATATATATATATATATATATATATTATATATACACATATATATATATGTGTATATATATATATATATATACACATATATATATGTGTATATATATATATATATATATATATTTATATATATATATAT
>BSBK01008446.1:0-102500 GCA_027943335.1 Chamaecyparis obtusa
CACACATATACATACATATATAAAAAGATTAATTATTATAATAAGTTGACATCGGGTATGAGTTAGTGTTCGGGTAAGAGTTGTAATTAGGGTTAGGGTTAGGGATAGGGTGAGATTAATGATGTGGTTAGGGATATGATGTTAGGTTTAGAATTATGATTACTATCATATATAGTGTAACATTAAGGTTTAAGATAAGGATAAGGGAATAGGATTAGGGTTACAATTATATATATATATATATATATGTTGTGTGTGTGTGTGTGTGTGTGTGTGTGTGTGTGTGTGTGTGTGTGAGTGTCTATATATATATATATATATATATATATATATATGTATGTATGATGTATGTATGTATGTAATGTGTATGTATGTGTATATATATCTATATATATCTGTGTGTGTGTGTGTGTATATATGTATATGTATGTATGTATGTATTATATATATAATATATATATATTATATATATATATATATATATATATATAATATATATATATATATATATCTATATATATAGTATATATATATATATATATATATATATATATATAATATATATATATATACTATTTTTTATTTAAACCCTAATACTAATCGAAACATAATACTGCGCATCACATCATTAACCCACGATTAACCCTCATGAAATAACTAAATATAATAATAATCATAACTCTAATCGTAACCCTAACCCTAACTATAACGTAACTCTTACTTTTTTGCATAAATCATAATGTTACATATCCTATTAACATGAACTGTCACCGTATCGATAACCCTAACCCTACCACTAACTCTTACGTGAACCCTACATCATAACATAAAATGACCTACTAAACCCTAACTCTTACACCGATTATCAAATAATTTTAATAATTTATTATTTATAACTATATATATACATAAACATTACAATTCCTAAAATGTAACCCTAATCCTATTCCCTTTCCCTAATCTAAAACCTTAATGTTACACTAAATATGATAGTAATCATAATTGTAACCCTAATCCTATTCCCGTATCCTAATCTTAAACCTTAATGTTACACTAAATATGATAGTAATCATAATTCTAAACCTAACATCATATCCCTAACCACATCATTAATCTCACCCTATCCCTAACCCTAACCCTAATATATATTTTACCCGAACCCTAACTCATACGCTAAAATGTCTCACTAACCCTAACTCTCACCCTATCCCTAACCTTAAGCCTAAGCCTAACTCGAACCCTAACTCATACAGTAAAATATCTTACTAACTCTAACTCTCACCCCTATCCGTACTATCCGTAACACTAATTGTAACTCTTACCCCGAACCCTAAGTCATAACGTTAAATGTCCTACTAACCCTAACTCTTACCCAGTTTCAAATAATTTTAATAATTTATAATTTAGAACTATATATATACTATTTTTTTTTACAATATTAAACCTAATTATTATATATATATATATATATATATATATATATATATATATATATATATATATATATATATATATATATATATATATAAACATTACAATTCTTAAAATGTCTATTATGTTGCGATGTGACTGCTACTAGCTTATATATAATTTATATATATAATACACTGAAAGTAATCCTTCTCGAAGTGCCTATTTTCTTTAAATTGTAAGGTGCAATAGACACCTCAGAAGAATTACTCTCGACATATTAATATATATATATATATAAATATATATAAGTTAGTCCTACTTTCTTTTTCTAAACACTTTTAAAATCAAAGACTCTCGCTACAAAATAAAGGTGTGAGAAACTAGAGCCCCACGATAAACTTTTTTCAATCAATTATCACTCATATTTGTGTCGCAATCTGAATAGATGTGAATGGTACCAGCTTCATTTACGTGGCGGCCATGGGTCACATGATTCCAACGATTGCGGCAACCACAATTTCTAAGATCATCGTTCAACTTAAATCTGATGAAGAGACTTTTCATTTTTGCCAGATTATTTTTTTGCCGGAATTGTTTGGGATATCAGTTTTATTTTATTTTTAATTGTAATTTTTATAATAAAATTATGGAGTATATTTTTTCCGTTTTAATAGATGAATATCAAATATTGTTTATATAAGATAAAGTTGTAAGAATGTGAAAGAAATTTGTTGTCAATCAATTAAAATTGATATAATTTGATTTTGATTGAATTTTTTATAATTAAAAATTGAAAATTAAAACATATTCATTTCATCAAAATTAGTTACGATATCATTATTTTGATTTGTTTCAGTTTTAAATTATTTTTAATTAAGGCTGAAGGCGTTTCTTATATGAAACGCATCGGCCTGGGTTAAAGGCATCAATGGTGCACAGGGTATTAGAGCCGTGCAAGACGATTGAAACAATCCAAGCCCCTGGTCATTTTTTAAGTAAATCATTGCTGTCACACGATTACAGGCTGCCAGCTTCCAGCGTTGTACAGAGCAGGCCGCGTGGTGTGCAGAATATCCGGAGGAGTACCTTTCACCGTCCATGCTGAAGTTAACCAAACCCTGGTGAAGTTAACACGATATGCAGAACTATTAATAGTGTTTGAAGCCATCTCAACCGTTCATTGCTTTTTCCATTTCTCGTTAGCCCACGGTCACATCTCCACTTAAGCGGAGCTCTCCAGTAAGCTCTCCATCAGGTTCGCACATCAAGGCAAATAGTTGGTGGTGTTAGTACAAAAGAGGAGGGACTTTTACATCAGTGTTTAATGGATATGACAAATTTGTAAGGAAGAGATAGCAACATCATAAACCCTAACATGACGGAGATAAGGGATAACACAAAGATCACATGAAACTAACAGAGACGCGATTGATGGGGAGACTATAAGAGTCCACATAACAACAGTAAAACTCTAGCAGCAGCAAATAACAAAGGTTTCATGAGGGAAGAAAAAGGATTCAAAACCAGATATGGCCACAACACTTTCAAACAAAGATCAATCTGTAAATATTATAGCCTTCATATAAATCAATCAATACGAAGCAATTACCAGAGCAGTCACATTTTGTAAATAAACAAGCCATTCATACAGTTTTTGTGAGGGTGAGAGCGAACACTATTTAAATTCTAACTATAAAACATGGATTATTCAAAGTATATACAAAACTATGTTGGTAGAAGACAAGCGCAATAAGTATAAATCATAGATTTCTGAAGCATATAGGTTGAAATCAGCTCATAGAGCTTTTCAGTGGAAAATGCTTGTTGCTAGCATCTGCGACTTGGATGGCCTCCGGTTCAAGCCCCAACTAGTACAGAGGAATAAGGCACAGTCAATTAAAGCTAAAATAAAATGTCATTGTTAAATGATAAGCTTCCCCTGTATGTCGATACACCAATAAAAAGATTCTTTTATCTTTACCGTGAGACTTCTATTCCCCTATAACTCACATGTTAGCAGTTTCCTCAAAAACACTTGAGCGGAAGTCAAAGGTGTTTGAAACCAGTGTCGGCACAGACCAGCCGTCTTCTACTGTGCATTCCAACTATCTATCATAAATATGATAGAACTCTCATCTGTAGATTAATATTTGCCTATAAATCGGATGAATGAGAATGAAATGTCAGAGCTCATTTTTATGAATTTCTCCTTGTGCCATGATTTTTTTTTCTGTCGAAACGAACACTGACAAGTATGGACTCCACCTCAATCCAAAGCTCTTCACCACCCCTTTCTATGTCCACCATTCTCGTCCTCCTCTTCTCGATTTGTAGGACGAGCATGCTACAGATCAGGACAACATTCTTCTCAACTGTGGTTCCTCACACACAATTCTGTCACATGACGGACGTGAATTCGTTGGAGATCATACATCCAAATTCACTTCCTCCACCAGCAGTAAGGCAGTAGCGTCTGAGCCATTTCCGTACTCCGAATCTCTTTACAGGACAGCCCGTCTATTCACAGCAAAATCCGCATACACAGTTCCCATCACAGACATTTCTCAGAGGCATTTTCTCCGCTTTCACTTTTACCCCTCCTGCTACAATACCCACAAACTCACTGACGCTAACTTTTTTGTAACCTACGGGCCGTATATTCTCCTCCACAATTTCACTCTTGCAACTCTAAAACAGCCACATGCTATAGAATTTTGCATTCCTGTGACCAAACATAAACAGCTTGATGTCATATTTACCCCTGAAGCAACCAATCCCAAATCCTATGCAGTCAACAACGCAATGGAAATCATATCCATTCCAGATCGGCTGTTTGGGAATCCTACCCATTTTCAGTCTTTTCGATATAACATAACCGTAAACACTGCCTTGCACACGCTGTACAAATTGAACGCGGGAGGGAACACCTTGTCTCTTGCTGATGATAAGTATGGGAGGACTTGGGTTGATGATTCAAAGTTCATATTTGGGTTTTCTTTTGTAGTTACAGGAGTAAATTCTACAGAGATCTAACAAGCTTGGTTTTTGCATGGGACAAATGCAGGTGGAGTCTTCGATGGCGGCAGGTGGCGGCTGCAACGCTCGGTAGATAAGTAGCATCCGGCGTCCAGGCAGCGCAGGGAGACGCCAACACCAATGAATAAACTCTTAATCATTATTACACTTTACCTTTTCACATAGCTCCTTTGAAGTTTGGAAGCCACGCTGTGAAGACACTCATTAACTAGATAAAATGACTTACAACCTTTTTGCACTACAAAAGACCTACCAATTTGATCTAGATTCATCGTTCTAAGAACAGTGTGAAAAAATAAAAATTTGTCGTAATATTTTCATAACGAAATCTAGATAGAAATAATTTTAAAATAGACAAAAATATTTTACTAGTTTAAATGATAGACACAATAGTAAAATGTCATGCAATATGAATGGTGTATTAAATGCACATTGAATCCTTGGTAGAGGTTGAATTTTGATATTTTGAATGCTATTCAAAGATGAAACATTGTTAGCTTACATGACAAGTCCGTGATCAAGTTGCAAATATTTATGCAATGATTGTCTAAGGTGATGAGGACACATGTTTTAGTACTATGACATAGGACAAAAACATAAAATTTCCCAACTGAACTTAATCTAGGTTTGAATATTTTAATAACTATAAAGTTGATTACCTAACTAATTTGACAATGATTTTATTTATATATTAACAACTCCTATTAGTATAAAACCTAAATATTTGTAGTTATGATGATGAGTCTTTTTATATTATGTCATATTAGGTACTTTTATACAAATCCATCATAAAGGGATGGATAAAATCAAGTGAGTATACAAATCCTATCCAAAAGAGAAATGATGAAAATATGAAATTATATACAAGTGTAAAAATAGAGAGGTGGTGGAAGGAAGAAATCATGATGATATTCCAAGTACTAATTCTATCACAATTTATAAAAATATACCTTTGAATGAGAGGAAAGCTTAAAACTACAGAGCTCTCTATAAGATAGTAGAACCTAAAGTTCTTACTAATGCTTAAACAAGAATAGAGAATTTAATCTATGAATGCAAAATAATATTTATTCCCAATTTAAGAAAGAGAAATGAAAAAATGTCAATGAAATCTTCTCATGTGAAAAAATATGTTTGTAAATGATACACATGATCCCATGATAATGAAGAAGTCTATAAAATATTCTTAATTACTACATACGAAGATTGATGTAGATCGTGAACCAAATATACGGATGTCTTGACAGTAGCATTGGTGTGGATGTCAACAAAATTTCCTATCACCTCCATAAATTATGATTTATAAAACAAGCATAATATGTCATGTAAGTAATTATCTTTATCAACTATAGTGAAAAAAAACTATGAATATCCTAATACCCTAAATTATAAGAAACTAAATATGAAGAAACACTTAACACTCAAGAATATTTTTAGAATAATTTTAATAGTCTAACAATGTCTCTAGAAATAATTGAAATTTCATACTAAAAAAACTAAGGCACCAACATATTTATAGAGATTGTGCATCAAAGGAATGTGTCCATGCTTTAAAAATCCAATTTCCACATCTAGGTTCACAAGTTGCATCTAAAGAAATAATTTATATACACTTGTGATGATTTGAATAGAAGTTTCTAAACCACTAACACCTCTCCTTCCATTATGGTAAATTTATATATACAAAAATAATAACTACAGAAAAAATTACAAAACCTTCATTTGGTTATCTTATTTAGCTACTTTTATAGGCACTAGAAACCCAAGTTTAAAAATAGAACAACAAAAAAATTCTTTAAAAAAATTACCTTAGACATAGGTGCGAAATAGATGCCAAAAATCCCTCAGAAACACAGGGTAGAACAACCCAACAAAACAATAAAAAGGAAACCCAACACAACTATTGATTTTTTATTCTTTTGAATGATATCAGAATTAATATTTTTCATCTTCCTAATGATGCTTTTCACTGAGGTCATATCATTATCTTTTCTACGAAACCTCATAGTAGGGCCTTGCATGGTCTTCTCTATATCCTCTACATTAGCTTCAATATCCTTCTGAAGAACTTTGTATCTCTTCTAAGAACCTATTTCCATAGTTTTATCCTTCTTGGATGACTTGATATTGATTGTGGAAAAAGTAGAATTATCCTTGGAGAGGACTTGGAGCACTTTATCCTATTTAATAATCCTTCTAGGACCATCATTGGTGTTATGCATAGTTATTTTTCTCACCACCATAATAGTTCTTATATTGTTTTAGACCCTTCAAAAATCATCCTCCAAATCTTTTATATGTTTCTTGTAGTACTCTTTGAAGTTCTTGATCATATTCACCTATGACTACATATTAGCTAAAATATTGTTCAAATTCTCAGTGGTTGGGTTATCTTTTTCTTTCAAATTATTAATCTCTAAAATAATCCATGAAAATAGGGAGTTTTGATTATCTAAAAAATTATTAAGACTGAGATTTCTTGTAGGATTATCTAGCATAGAAGAACCCATATCCTTAAGATTTTTCCTACCCCCATCTGTGGATGTCTATAGATTAATATCTACATCCTTAGCAAGAGCACGATACTCAAGCGAAGCTAAGATGCCATTCTTACATTGAGAGGATTTTATATTTTCATTATGAGATAGGGGTACAAAAATTATCCCTTTACCTTTTTCCCTTGATATGGAAGCCCAAACCACACCTTTTCCATTTAGATTAATACTAAAGTGCACATAATCTAACACATATTCTGGGACTTCATCATCTAATAACACATATCTCTTACAACCTATAAGGTTAGGGAAAGGAACTTATGACATAAAAATCCTCATCCTTATCATCAAAGGAGGTGTCACCATAGTGCACCCTAACATTCTTCTTATATTAAATCCCTTATTTGGCAGCAAGGCTTCTCTTGACATGAAATTTCTTTTCATAGTCCATAATTAAAAGAATTAAGACCTTGTAGAGTATGGGAAAAAGTGAAACATTTATCATGAGCCCTAATAGTAATATTCAAAGAAGAAACCAAATAGAGTGACAAGAAAATGCACTTATTGTGATGAAAGTGGTTTAAAATAACAAAATGGTAACTGAATATGCTACATAATTCACTATCTAGGGTAAGGTAGTGCATGATAACCTTAGTAATGTCATTTCATGTCTTCGGAAGGGAAGCTCTATCAAATCCCCTTTTAGTGTTCTTCCCCATATTCCCCCTTTTATTTAGAAGAAAAAACTAATCCTACAACTTCAAAAGGATATTTTTTGTCTCTATGCAATATTTTACCTGCAATTATAGTGTTGGAAACCTTTTCCACAAGTTACTTATTTACTTGCATTTTTAGGTTGTAGTTTGATAAAACCACATATTTTCAACCATAGGAAAAAACCTCAGTAATAAGAGCATCGGTTCGATGGAGTTTCTCAATATACCTTATCAATCCACTTATAGAGTGCTCCCTCTACACCGACTCAATGTTCTTCTAATTCTCATAGAAAATGGGCTCTAAATTATTTCTATCACTCCTCATTTATAAATCCCCCAATCAACAACAAAATAATCTAAGGGAACCTTAAGATTCCAAGGGAATAAATCACAATGAAAGAGAGACTAACCAATAACTTTGGCCTCTTCATCATAAATGAGATCTTCCCAAGGACATCTTTTCACATGTCATTCAACATCGTTTCCAAAAATACCTTACACATAGCACCTATCATAATCATTAGGAACTGAGATTTAGAGACCTATTAGGATCCTATCATTAATTTATCATATTCCCTTTTAAATGATGAATTAGCTCTAATTTTTTCTAACGTATCCACAACATAAATTCCCTCATGGTACAAAAGAGAAAACATGTATTCATCAAAGTCCCTAAGCATCTCAATAAAATCTTTAATAATGGACCTAGTTGTCCAACTCAGTTGAGGTGGAAGGGGGGGAGAGGGGTGATTCCTTTGAAATAAATTGATAATATTGATAATGCCACTTTCAATCTAGAAATTTTGAAAAAATTCTCCCTAGCCATATTTATCCCTACATAGGTTATGAAATCCTCAACAAAGTGGTTTGTATGGGTACAAAATATCTATTATGTATTAAGTTATTGTAATGAAAGAAAAAAATAAAAGGGGTTTTGTATGGGGAGATCACTAGGATGAATGGATGTTCTAGAAATAACACACCCATTTTCTTTCTTTTCTCTTTCACTATATTCAAAGGAAAGATCTTCTAGGCTCACAAAATGTGAAGCATTGAATTGATGTAGGAATTCATTCCCTTTGACAGAAGATCACTATGCACAATGAAAAGTGTAAGTAGAAATAGAAAAATAATGGTAGAAAATATGAAATAATATGAATAGAGAGAGACATAAGATTATAAAACCAATTGCAATAGAAAATCTAGAAATAAAAAATTGTGACCAACCTGTAATCCAAATTTTAGCCTTTAATGGTAGGTATGGGACAACCTCAAGGACAAATATATCCCTCACCTTCTGTGATTGCTGCAGTGCTTAATATGAATAGAGAGAGACATAAGATTATAAAACCAATTCCAATAGAAGATCTAGAAATCAAAAATTATGACCAACCTGTAATCCAAATTTTAGCCTTTAATGGTAGGTATGGGACAACCTCAAGGACAAATATATCCCTCACCTTTTGTGATTGCTGCAGTGCTTAATATGAATAGAGAGAGACATAAGATTATAAAACCAATTCCAATAGAAGATCTAGAAATAAAAAATTATGACCAACCTGTAATCCAAATTTTAGCCTTTAATGATGGGTATGGGACAACCTCAAGGACAAATATATCCCTCACCTTTTGTGATTGCTGCAGTGCTCACTCTCCTTATCATCAAGCCTCGTCAATCTCATCTGTAACAATGAATGAGGGAAAATGAGATGTAAATATGGACTCGAGCCACTTTGACACGCATGCAAAACACTGAAGGCAAGAGTACAATTCATTAATGGTGCACACTCTAGCTGTCATGCTCTCTCGTCGAAATTACTCATCATTATTATTTTATGAGCAACATCGGGATTCACCATCCCATACCGCCCTGTTTGAGTTAAAGTATAAGGGCTGAACCGTAGTGCTACAAATATATTATAAGAAATATAAAGTGATTCATAATTATAAGAAATGCATGTATTTAATTGTAAACCTAATAAAGGAACTGTTTCATAACCTAAAAGCTACCCTATTTTGAATTTTAATATAATTTCGGGCTCCTCTATGTCATGTCCCCATGTGAGCGACAAGTAAATTGAAATGAATTATTATTAAATTTTAAAATATTTTTAAATTGACAAAATATAATTTAAAATAAAATAAAACAAATATTTATATTTGTTAATTACCACATTTTAATTTTGAAATCTATTTTAAATATATTAAAATATAAAATTTTATTACTAAATGTTAATAGTAAAAAATAAATAAATTGTTAGTTTTCATATATTTTTAATTTATAACTAAAACAATATAAATTAAAATATTAAATTTTATAATTAAATGTTAATATTTAAAAACTAACAACCTAAATAATATTAAGTTTAAATTATTAAATTTTTTTTTATTAAGTTTAAATTATTAAATGTTTTTGATTGCAGGAAAAAACATTAAATTATTAAATGTTAATCTTGTAATAATAAAATATTTTTAAAAATGTAATTATAAATATTAAAATAATATTATTTACAATTTGAATAAATTATTATTAAATTTTAACAAATTTCTAAAACGATACTATATAATTATTTTTGAAAAAAAATAAATATTTATATTTGTTGATTTCTATACATTTTTATTTTGAAACGAAAATTAAATATATTAAAACTTAAAAAAAATTTACACAATTTAAATAACACACTTGTAGTATCCCTCATCATCTTGCCAGCCTGAGATTAGATGCATCTCTCAAGTACTTTTTAGCATTTTACACCATATAATGCTTTGCAATGCTACTTCCCATCATATCAATGCTATTTTTATAAGGTGTGCATATCATTATATAATACTCAAATTGATTGTAATTTTAATATGTAGTAATCCAAAATAAATAAGCTCAAATTTGTTATAAAAATTCATAGCATACCCAATCCCACACAACATATCCAACTCCACAACCCCACAACACACTAAAAAATAGAATATATTTTATGAAGGAAAAATAATAAACATGAATAAAATTTTAATATACTAAATGATTACTAAATTAAATTTCATCATGCTTTTATATAAAAAAATAATTATAAAAAATACAATTTATTTAGTTAAACTTTATTAAAATAATAAGAGATAACAGATATACAAGGCAAAACTACAAAAACACCGAGGATGAGTATTGATTGATATGCAATAAATACTCGCTCTGAATCATCAAACTGTTATTTATGTCGATATCTAAAACACATTCATATATAACTTATGACTTTGCAACCTAAACTATCTGTAATTGAGATGGTGTGTCAGAAGAAAGTACATTGGATGCAGATAATGCAAGTTCAATATTTTGAGATCCCAACTTTGTTTCCCAAAGGAATGGCTGCATTCAAACAACCACGTATCAAAGAAGGCAAACTGCATGACTATGCACTTCACCTTTTATGCTACTATGATAACAGATTTGGACAACATTCAAGATTTCGGTACTTTATACTGAATATTATCGCGCGTCATTGAACCTAGGCCACAACATCTGTATTTATTCAGAAACAATTGCATATCTTCATCAAAGATTGTGAGATGTACCTAATGATAAATTGGTAGACCAATTGATGAGATTTGGATCTTCTGTACATGGAACTTGCATTATCTGCATCCAATGTACTTTCTTATGTACCAAATAACTTGTACATATATAGAAAAATATGAAAATACATATCTTAAATATTACAAGTAAAGGATGGTCTTAAGCAAGCTTCAAAGCCAAAACAATGTTGTTTTGAGTCTGTTGACCGCCAAAAGAAGATGTTTTGATACTTAGCTCAAATATAAATTGGAAATCATACAGATTATCCAAAAGTTGTTTTTTTGCACTGGGTTCCGCAAGAAGTAGCTGGAAATCTTCTGCATCAACACCCAACTTATTTAACATTCACTTAAAAAATTGACATTTAAAAAAATAATATCTATATTTTGAAAAAAATTTAAAATTTATTGGAAATATATATATAGAATTTAAATATGTAAATTGATAAAATTTAAGAATTGTAGAGAACACAGGCTTGGGTAAAAGGATCAATGGTGCATAGGCTCCGATAGCTGTGCAAGATGATTGAATCATTACACATTGTCAATAATTTTAAATTAATTCTTTCTGTAGTGCAAAAATTAATGTTGTCGGTAGATTACTGGCTGAAGGGAATGTCTTAACCATCATTAAAGGGTGAAGTTATGACGCAAGGAAGGGAGCACGAGGGGCTAGACAATGGCACACCCTAATGATCCAAGCCTACCCAACACATGCGAAAGCCAACAAACACAATAGTGAGAGAGAGAATGCAGAAACTTTCATATATTTTCATCAATTAGAATCATACATGCCGAGCTGCAAGGCCTTCCCGGTTACCACTTGATATTACAATGGATCCCAAAAGTCCTCAAACATGAGAGGATTTGTTACAAATATCCAATCTAATGCCTCCTATCTTCTATCCAAAACCGCCTCCTTAATCTACAACCAAACATCTACATTTATACAAGAAGCTACCTAGCTGAGTCAGCCTTCAGATCCACAATCAACAGAAGAAGTAGTCAGATCTGGGACCACATGCTTCCCAATGATGGATACCAACATTAAGTCTATCATCCAATATAAATGCACAAGTCAGCCACAACAGGAACTAAAACTAAACTCGTCGATAAGCAAGATAACTGAGCAGCAGACAGGCAATGCTGAGCGGCAGAGAAATAACCAACCACCCAGGAGATAACTGACCACACTCAGTAACCAAAGGAAACTGACCAACTACCAACCAACCCGGTCAAAGCAGGAACCAAGCAACACAAAGAAACTCCAAATTGTTTTTGGTGACAGAAGATTGCCAAGGACTTGAGATGCTCCTGCATCAGACACCTGGGGTTATTTAGAAATGATTCTCCAAATCATTTGGTAGGTCTAGTCTGAGCTACATCCAACTCAAAATATGAAATCCATGACCTGTCTTCCATCGGTCTACTCTTCCACTTAACTAGATATTCCATATACTATTTTCCTCTTGTACTTTTGCCAACTCTTTCCTTCAAAATTTGTTCAACTTCATCATTCTACTTCTTAGGATATTCTATCGATACTGTCACTTCATCATCAAGTTCATGATACTCATACAAATCAGCAATGTTGAAAATAGGTGATATGTCCATGTCATTAGGTAGCTCAATTTCATATGCATTTCCACTGTCAAATTTCTTTAGAATCTTGCAAGGTCCAAACCTTTTCATCTTCAGCTTCCCATTTGTTCCAACAGGAAATCGACCTTTCTTCAAATGAACCATCACTTCATAACCAACATCAAAAGTTTTATGCCTTCTTGATCTATCAGCTCTTTCATTGTATTTTTTATTACTGTCTTCCAACTTCAGTTTCACATCTTCATGCAATGTTTTCATGTACTCAGCAAACTTTACTCCTTCAGCACTTTTCTTATTTTCATCAGCAATGTCTCTCAAATCAGATATTCCTCTCGGTTGTGTGCCATTCACAATCTCAAATGGTGTCTTTCCAGTACTAATATTCATTGAATTATTGTATGCAAACTCTTCTTGTGCCAACATAGAATCCCAATTAATCGATGTATCTCCAACTAAACATCTCAAAAGATTTCCCACACTTCTATTCACAACTTTAGTCTGTCCATTGGTTTGTGGCTAAAATGTAGAACTATATTTCAACTTAGTACCAAATTTCTTCCAAAGTGTATTCCAAAAGTATCCAACAAATTTATTATCTCGGTCAGAGATAATACTCCTCAATAATCCATGCAATCTGACAATTTCCTTAAAGAAAAGATCTGCTACATGTACTGCATCTGATGTCTTTCTACATGGTATAAAATGTGCCATCTTAGAAAATCTATCCACAACAACAAATATAGAATCATTACCTCTTACTATCTTTGGTAAGCCAAGAACAAAGTCCATACTGATGTCAATCCAAGGTTTCTCAGGAGTAGAAATCGGTGTATACAATCTAGTATTCTGACTTACTCCTTTTGCAACTTGACAAATTCCATAACTTTTCACAAATTTTTGAACATCTTTATACAACTGCGGCCAATAGTACTTCTCCTTAAGAAAATTCTATGTTTTATCAATACCAAAATGTCCAGCCAAACCACTACTATGTTTCTCCTTTATCAAATTAGTTCTCATCACTCCTCTCGGTATACACAATTGAATACTTTTAAACAACATACCTTCTTGAATAAAATATTCATCCCATTTAGTATCTTGTTGATCTTGAATAGGTTCTCTGCACTTTCTCCATGGCTTAGAAAAATTAGGGTCAAACTCATAAGAATCTCTCATCTCATCAAAACCAAGAACTTCAATTTTCATCTTGGTCATCAAAGATCTTCTTCTACTCAATGCATCAGCAACTCAGTTAGTGACTCCACTCTTATGCTTGATCACAAATGTATAACTTTGCAAATACTCAACCCATTTCATATGTCTCTGATTCAACTTATTTTGACTACACAAATATTGTAAAGCCTTATGATCAATATACAACACAAATTGACTTGGTATCAAATAATGTCTTTATTTCTTCAGTGCTTGAACAATAGCATAGAATTCTTGATCATACATAGAATATTTCCTTCTAGCATCATTCAAATTTTCACTAAAGAAAGCTATAGGTTTACCTTCTTGACTCAACACAGCTCCAATTGCACTTCCACTTGCATCACATTCTACTTGAAATACCTTACTGAAATCAAGTAATGTCAAAATAGGTAATTCAACAACCTTCTACTTCAGAGTCTCAAAACTTTTGTTAGCTCCATGTGTCCACATGAATTCTCTTTTGTCTCCTCTCATAGTCTCAGTCATAGCATTACAAATTGAACTGAAATTCCTTATGAACTTTCAGTAAAAAAATGCCAAACCATGAAATGATCTTACCTCACTAGCATTCACAGGTGTAGGCCAATTCAAAATAGCTTCAACCTTTTCAGGATCCATCTTCAAACCATCAACTGAAATAGCAAATCCTAGATACACAATCTCTTCTTTCATGAATTTACACTTTTTCATAATTATCAACAACTTTTCCTCTTTTAATCTCTACAAAACTTGTCAAACATGCAACAAATGTTCTTCTCTAGTCTTACTAAATATCAGAATATCATCAAGATATAAAATCACAAACTTACCCAAGAATTTCTTCAAAACCTCATTCATCAACCTCATAAAAGTACTCAGTGCATTAGTTAAACCAAAAGGCATAACCAACCACTCATACAAACCTTCTTTTATCATAAAAGTAGTCTTCCATTCATCACCTTCTCTGATTCTGATCTGATGATACCCACTTTTCAAATTAATCTTTGTGAAGTACTTTTCTCCAGTCAAACTATCCATTATATTAACCATTCTCGATATAGGAAACCTATACTTTACTGTTATCTTATTGATTTCTCTGGAATCAGTGCACATTATCCATTCTCCATTCTTCTTTCGTGCCAATACAATACCTGTCTTGCACAAGGGCTCAAACTTTCTCTCATTAAACCTTTCTCCAGCAACTCTTGAATCTGTTGGTTCAATTCCTGATTATCAGTAGGTGTCAACCGATGAGGTGCCTTATTTAGTAAACTAGCTTCAGGGATTAGATCTATGCAATGATCAATGCTTTGTCTCTATGCAATATTTTACCTGCAATTATAGTGTTGGAAACCTTTTCCACAAGTTACTTATTTACTTGCATTTTTAGGTTGTAGTTTGATAAAACCACATATTTTCAACCATAGGAAAAAACCTCAGTAATAAGAGCATCGGTTCGATGGAGTTTCTCAATATACCTTATCAATCCACTTATAGAGTGCTCCCTCTACACCGACTCAATGTTCTTCTAATTCTCATAGAAAATGGGCTCTAAATTATTTCTATCACTCCTCATTTATAAATCCCCCAATCAACAACAAAATAATCTAAGGGAACCTTAAGATTCCAAGGGAATAAATCACAATGAAAGAGAGACTAACCAATAACTTTGGCCTCTTCATCATAAATGAGATCTTCCCAAGGACATCTTTTCACATGTCATTCAACATCGTTTCCAAAAATACCTTACACATAGCACCTATCATAATCATTAGGAACTGAGATTTAGAGACCTATTAGGATCCTATCATTAATTTATCATATTCCCTTTTAAATGATGAATTAGCTCTAATTTTTTCTAACGTATCCACAACATAAATTCCCTCATGGTACAAAAGAGAAAACATGTATTCATCAAAGTCCCTAAGCATCTCAATAAAATCTTTAATAATGGACCTAGTTGTCCAACTCAGTTGAGGTGGAAGGGGGGGAGAGGGGTGATTCCTTTGAAATAAATTGATAATATTGATAATGCCACTTTCAATCTAGAAATTTTGAAAAAATTCTCCCTAGCCATATTTATCCCTACATAGGTTATGAAATCCTCAACAAAGTGGTTTGTATGGGTACAAAATATCTATTATGTATTAAGTTATTGTAATGAAAGAAAAAAATAAAAGGGGTTTTGTATGGGGAGATCACTAGGATGAATGGATGTTCTAGAAATAACACACCCATTTTCTTTCTTTTCTCTTTCACTATATTCAAAGGAAAGATCTTCTAGGCTCACAAAATGTGAAGCATTGAATTGATGTAGGAATTCATTCCCTTTGACAGAAGATCACTATGCACAATGAAAAGTGTAAGTAGAAATAGAAAAATAATGGTAGAAAATATGAAATAATATGAATAGAGAGAGACATAAGATTATAAAACCAATTGCAATAGAAAATCTAGAAATAAAAAATTGTGACCAACCTGTAATCCAAATTTTAGCCTTTAATGGTAGGTATGGGACAACCTCAAGGACAAATATATCCCTCACCTTCTGTGATTGCTGCAGTGCTTAATATGAATAGAGAGAGACATAAGATTATAAAACCAATTCCAATAGAAGATCTAGAAATCAAAAATTATGACCAACCTGTAATCCAAATTTTAGCCTTTAATGGTAGGTATGGGACAACCTCAAGGACAAATATATCCCTCACCTTTTGTGATTGCTGCAGTGCTTAATATGAATAGAGAGAGAAATAAGATTATAAAACCAATTCCAATAGAAGATCTAGAAATAAAAAATTATGACCAACCTGTAATCCAAATTTTAGCCTTTAATGATGGGTATGGGACAACCTCAAGGACAAATATATCCCTCACCTTTTGTGATTGCTGCAGTGCTCACTCTCCTTATCATCAAGCCTCGTCAATCTCATCTGTAACAATGAATGAGGGAAAATGAGATGTAAATATGGACTCGAGCCACTTTGACACGCATGCAAAACACTGAAGGCAAGAGTACAATTCATTAATGGTGCACACTCTAGCTGTCATGCTCTCTCGTCGAAATTACTCATCATTATTATTTTATGAGCAACATCGGGATTCACCATCCCATACCGCCCTGTTTGAGTTAAAGTATAAGGGCTGAACCGTAGTGCTACAAATATATTATAAGAAATATAAAGTGATTCATAATTATAAGAAATGCATGTATTTAATTGTAAACCTAATAAAGGAACTGTTTCATAACCTAAAAGCTACCCTATTTTGAATTTTAATATAATTTCGGGCTCCTCTATGTCATGTCCCCATGTGAGCGACAAGTAAATTGAAATGAATTATTATTAAATTTTAAAATATTTTTAAATTGACAAAATATAATTTAAAATAAAATAAAACAAATATTTATATTTGTTAATTACCACATTTTAATTTTGAAATCTATTTTAAATATATTAAAATATAAAATTTTATTACTAAATGTTAATAGTAAAAAATAAATAAATTGTTAGTTTTCATATATTTTTAATTTATAACTAAAACAATATAAATTAAAATATTAAATTTTATAATTAAATGTTAATATTTAAAAACTAACAACCTAAATAATATTAAGTTTAAATTATTAAATTTTTTTTTATTAAGTTTAAATTATTAAATGTTTTTGATTGCAGGAAAAAACATTAAATTATTAAATGTTAATCTTGTAATAATAAAATATTTTTAAAAATGTAATTATAAATATTAAAATAATATTATTTACAATTTGAATAAATTATTATTAAATTTTAACAAATTTCTAAAACGATACTATATAATTATTTTTGAAAAAAAATAAATATTTATATTTGTTGATTTCTATACATTTTTATTTTGAAACGAAAATTAAATATATTAAAACTTAAAAAAAATTTACACAATTTAAATAACACACTTGTAGTATCCCTCATCATCTTGCCAGCCTGAGATTAGATGCATCTCTCAAGTACTTTTTAGCATTTTACACCATATAATGCTTTGCAATGCTACTTCCCATCATATCAATGCTATTTTTATAAGGTGTGCATATCATTATATAATACTCAAATTGATTGTAATTTTAATATGTAGTAATCCAAAATAAATAAGCTCAAATTTGTTATAAAAATTCATAGCATACCCAATCCCACACAACATATCCAACTCCACAACCCCACAACACACTAAAAAATAGAATATATTTTATGAAGGAAAAATAATAAACATGAATAAAATTTTAATATACTAAATGATTACTAAATTAAATTTCATCATGCTTTTATATAAAAAAATAATTATAAAAAATACAATTTATTTAGTTAAACTTTATTAAAATAATAAGAGATAACAGATATACAAGGCAAAACTACAAAAACACCGAGGATGAGTATTGATTGATATGCAATAAATACTCGCTCTGAATCATCAAACTGTTATTTATGTCGATATCTAAAACACATTCATATATAACTTATGACTTTGCAACCTAAACTATCTGTAATTGAGATGGTGTGTCAGAAGAAAGTACATTGGATGCAGATAATGCAAGTTCAATATTTTGAGATCCCAACTTTGTTTCCCAAAGGAATGGCTGCATTCAAACAACCACGTATCAAAGAAGGCAAACTGCATGACTATGCACTTCACCTTTTATGCTACTATGATAACAGATTTGGACAACATTCAAGATTTCGGTACTTTATACTGAATATTATCGCGCGTCATTGAACCTAGGCCACAACATCTGTATTTATTCAGAAACAATTGCATATCTTCATCAAAGATTGTGAGATGTACCTAATGATAAATTGGTAGACCAATTGATGAGATTTGGATCTTCTGTACATGGAACTTGCATTATCTGCATCCAATGTACTTTCTTATGTACCAAATAACTTGTACATATATAGAAAAATATGAAAATACATATCTTAAATATTACAAGTAAAGGATGGTCTTAAGCAAGCTTCAAAGCCAAAACAATGTTGTTTTGAGTCTGTTGACCGCCAAAAGAAGATGTTTTGATACTTAGCTCAAATATAAATTGGAAATCATACAGATTATCCAAAAGTTGTTTTTTTGCACTGGGTTCCGCAAGAAGTAGCTGGAAATCTTCTGCATCAACACCCAACTTATTTAACATTCACTTAAAAAATTGACATTTAAAAAAATAATATCTATATTTTGAAAAAAATTTAAAATTTATTGGAAATATATATATAGAATTTAAATATGTAAATTGATAAAATTTAAGAATTGTAGAGAACACAGGCTTGGGTAAAAGGATCAATGGTGCATAGGCTCCGATAGCTGTGCAAGATGATTGAATCATTACACATTGTCAATAATTTTAAATTAATTCTTTCTGTAGTGCAAAAATTAATGTTGTCGGTAGATTACTGGCTGAAGGGAATGTCTTAACCATCATTAAAGGGTGAAGTTATGACGCAAGGAAGGGAGCACGAGGGGCTAGACAATGGCACACCCTAATGATCCAAGCCTACCCAACACATGCGAAAGCCAACAAACACAATAGTGAGAGAGAGAATGCAGAAACTTTCATATATTTTCATCAATTAGAATCATACATGCCGAGCTGCAAGGCCTTCCCGGTTACCACTTGATATTACAATGGATCCCAGAAGTCCTCAAACATGAGAGGATTTGTTACAAATATCCAATCTAATGCCTCCTATCTTCTATCCAAAACCGCCTCCTTAATCTACAACCAAACATCTACATTTATACAAGAAGCTACCTAGCTGAGTCAGCCTTCAGATCCACAATCAACAGAAGAAGTAGTCAGATCTGGGACCACATGCTTCCCAATGATGGATACCAACATTAAGTCTATCATCCAATATAAATGCACAAGTCAGCCACAACAGGAACTAAAACTAAACTCGTCGATAAGCAAGATAACTGAGCAGCAGACAGGCAATGCTGAGCGGCAGAGAAATAACCAACCACCCAGGAGATAACTGACCACACTCAGTAACCAAAGGAAACTGACCAACTACCAACCAACCCGGTCAAAGCAGGAACCAAGCAACACAAAGAAACTCCAAATTGTTTTTGGTGACAGAAGATTGCCAAGGACTTGAGATGCTCCTGCATCAGACACCTGGGGTTATTTAGAAATGATTCTCCAAATCATTTGGTAGGTCTAGTCTGAGCTACATCCAACTCAAAATATGAAATCCATGACCTGTCTTCCATCGGTCTACTCTTCCACTTAACTAGATATTCCATATACTATTTTCCTCTTGTACTTTTGCCAACTCTTTCCTTCAAAATTTGTTCAACTTCATCATTCTACTTCTTAGGATATTCTATCGATACTGTCACTTCATCATCAAGTTCATGATACTCATACAAATCAGCAATGTTGAAAATAGGTGATATGTCCATGTCATTAGGTAGCTCAATTTCATATGCATTTCCACTGTCAAATTTCTTTAGAATCTTGCAAGGTCCAAACCTTTTCATCTTCAGCTTCCCATTTGTTCCAACAGGAAATCGACCTTTCTTCAAATGAACCATCACTTCATAACCAACATCAAAAGTTTTATGCCTTCTTGATCTATCAGCTCTTTCATTGTATTTTTTATTACTGTCTTCCAACTTCAGTTTCACATCTTCATGCAATGTTTTCATGTACTCAGCAAACTTTACTCCTTCAGCACTTTTCTTATTTTCATCAGCAATGTCTCTCAAATCAGATATTCCTCTCGGTTGTGTGCCATTCACAATCTCAAATGGTGTCTTTCCAGTACTAATATTCATTGAATTATTGTATGCAAACTCTTCTTGTGCCAACATAGAATCCCAATTAATCGATGTATCTCCAACTAAACATCTCAAAAGATTTCCCACACTTCTATTCACAACTTTAGTCTGTCCATTGGTTTGTGGCTAAAATGTAGAACTATATTTCAACTTAGTACCAAATTTCTTCCAAAGTGTATTCCAAAAGTATCCAACAAATTTATTATCTCGGTCAGAGATAATACTCCTCAATAATCCATGCAATCTGACAATTTCCTTAAAGAAAAGATCTGCTACATGTACTGCATCTGATGTCTTTCTACATGGTATAAAATGTGCCATCTTAGAAAATCTATCCACAACAACAAATATAGAATCATTACCTCTTACTATCTTTGGTAAGCCAAGAACAAAGTCCATACTGATGTCAATCCAAGGTTTCTCAGGAGTAGAAATCGGTGTATACAATCTAGTATTCTGACTTACTCCTTTTGCAACTTGACAAATTCCATAACTTTTCACAAATTTTTGAACATCTTTATACAACTGCGGCCAATAGTACTTCTCCTTAAGAAAATTCTATGTTTTATCAATACCAAAATGTCCAGCCAAACCACTACTATGTTTCTCCTTTATCAAATTAGTTCTCATCACTCCTCTCGGTATACACAATTGAATACTTTTAAACAACATACCTTCTTGAATAAAATATTCATCCCATTTAGTATCTTGTTGATCTTGAATAGGTTCTCTGCACTTTCTCCATGGCTTAGAAAAATTAGGGTCAAACTCATAAGAATCTCTCATCTCATCAAAACCAAGAACTTCAATTTTCATCTTGGTCATCAAAGATCTTCTTCTACTCAATGCATCAGCAACTCAGTTAGTGACTCCACTCTTATGCTTGATCACAAATGTATAACTTTGCAAATACTCAACCCATTTCATATGTCTCTGATTCAACTTATTTTGACTACACAAATATTGTAAAGCCTTATGATCAATATACAACACAAATTGACTTGGTATCAAATAATGTCTTTATTTCTTCAGTGCTTGAACAATAGCATAGAATTCTTGATCATACATAGAATATTTCCTTCTAGCATCATTCAAATTTTCACTAAAGAAAGCTATAGGTTTACCTTCTTGACTCAACACAGCTCCAATTGCACTTCCACTTGCATCACATTCTACTTGAAATACCTTACTGAAATCAAGTAATGTCAAAATAGGTAATTCAACAACCTTCTACTTCAGAGTCTCAAAACTTTTGTTAGCTCCATGTGTCCACATGAATTCTCTTTTGTCTCCTCTCATAGTCTCAGTCATAGCATTACAAATTGAACTGAAATTCCTTATGAACTTTCAGTAAAAAAATGCCAAACCATGAAATGATCTTACCTCACTAGCATTCACAGGTGTAGGCCAATTCAAAATAGCTTCAACCTTTTCAGGATCCATCTTCAAACCATCAACTGAAATAGCAAATCCTAGATACACAATCTCTTCTTTCATGAATTTACACTTTTTCATAATTATCAACAACTTTTCCTCTTTTAATCTCTACAAAACTTGTCAAACATGCAACAAATGTTCTTCTCTAGTCTTACTAAATATCAGAATATCATCAAGATATAAAATCACAAACTTACCCAAGAATTTCTTCAAAACCTCATTCATCAACCTCATAAAAGTACTCAGTGCATTAGTTAAACCAAAAGGCATAACCAACCACTCATACAAACCTTCTTTTATCATAAAAGTAGTCTTCCATTCATCACCTTCTCTGATTCTGATCTGATGATACCCACTTTTCAAATTAATCTTTGTGAAGTACTTTTCTCCAGTCAAACTATCCATTATATTAACCATTCTCGATATAGGAAACCTATACTTTACTGTTATCTTATTGATTTCTCTGGAATCAGTGCACATTATCCATTCTCCATTCTTCTTTCGTGCCAATACAATACCTGTCTTGCACAAGGGCTCAAACTTTCTCTCATTAAACCTTTCTCCAGCAACTCTTGAATCTGTTGGTTCAATTCCTGATTATCAGTAGGTGTCAACCGATGAGGTGCCTTATTTAGTAAACTAGCTTCAGGGATTAGATCTATGCAATGATCAATGCTTTGTCTCTATGCAATATTTTACCTGCAATTATAGTGTTGGAAACCTTTTCCACAAGTTACTTATTTACTTGCATTTTTAGGTTGTAGTTTGATAAAACCACATATTTTCAACCATAGGAAAAAACCTCAGTAATAAGAGCATCGGTTCGATGGAGTTTCTCAATATACCTTATCAATCCACTTATAGAGTGCTCCCTCTACACCGACTCAATGTTCTTCTAATTCTCATAGAAAATGGGCTCTAAATTATTTCTATCACTCCTCATTTATAAATCCCCCAATCAACAACAAAATAATCTAAGGGAACCTTAAGATTCCAAGGGAATAAATCACAATGAAAGAGAGACTAACCAATAACTTTGGCCTCTTCATCATAAATGAGATCTTCCCAAGGACATCTTTTCACATGTCATTCAACATCGTTTCCAAAAATACCTTACACATAGCACCTATCATAATCATTAGGAACTGAGATTTAGAGACCTATTAGGATCCTATCATTAATTTATCATATTCCCTTTTAAATGATGAATTAGCTCTAATTTTTTCTAACGTATCCACAACATAAATTCCCTCATGGTACAAAAGAGAAAACATGTATTCATCAAAGTCCCTAAGCATCTCAATAAAATCTTTAATAATGGACCTAGTTGTCCAACTCAGTTGAGGTGGAAGGGGGGGAGAGGGGTGATTCCTTTGAAATAAATTGATAATATTGATAATGCCACTTTCAATCTAGAAATTTTGAAAAAATTCTCCCTAGCCATATTTATCCCTACATAGGTTATGAAATCCTCAACAAAGTGGTTTGTATGGGTACAAAATATCTATTATGTATTAAGTTATTGTAATGAAAGAAAAAAATAAAAGGGGTTTTGTATGGGGAGATCACTAGGATGAATGGATGTTCTAGAAATAACACACCCATTTTCTTTCTTTTCTCTTTCACTATATTCAAAGGAAAGATCTTCTAGGCTCACAAAATGTGAAGCATTGAATTGATGTAGGAATTCATTCCCTTTGACAGAAGATCACTATGCACAATGAAAAGTGTAAGTAGAAATAGAAAAATAATGGTAGAAAATATGAAATAATATGAATAGAGAGAGACATAAGATTATAAAACCAATTGCAATAGAAAATCTAGAAATAAAAAATTGTGACCAACCTGTAATCCAAATTTTAGCCTTTAATGGTAGGTATGGGACAACCTCAAGGACAAATATATCCCTCACCTTCTGTGATTGCTGCAGTGCTTAATATGAATAGAGAGAGACATAAGATTATAAAACCAATTCCAATAGAAGATCTAGAAATCAAAAATTATGACCAACCTGTAATCCAAATTTTAGCCTTTAATGGTAGGTATGGGACAACCTCAAGGACAAATATATCCCTCACCTTTTGTGATTGCTGCAGTGCTTAATATGAATAGAGAGAGACATAAGATTATAAAACCAATTCCAATAGAAGATCTAGAAATAAAAAATTATGACCAACCTGTAATCCAAATTTTAGCCTTTAATGATGGGTATGGGACAACCTCAAGGACAAATATATCCCTCACCTTTTGTGATTGCTGCAGTGCTCACTCTCCTTATCATCAAGCCTCGTCAATCTCATCTGTAACAATGAATGAGGGAAAATGAGATGTAAATATGGACTCGAGCCACTTTGACACGCATGCAAAACACTGAAGGCAAGAGTACAATTCATTAATGGTGCACACTCTAGCTGTCATGCTCTCTCGTCGAAATTACTCATCATTATTATTTTATGAGCAACATCGGGATTCACCATCCCATACCGCCCTGTTTGAGTTAAAGTATAAGGGCTGAACCGTAGTGCTACAAATATATTATAAGAAATATAAAGTGATTCATAATTATAAGAAATGCATGTATTTAATTGTAAACCTAATAAAGGAACTGTTTCATAACCTAAAAGCTACCCTATTTTGAATTTTAATATAATTTCGGGCTCCTCTATGTCATGTCCCCATGTGAGCGACAAGTAAATTGAAATGAATTATTATTAAATTTTAAAATATTTTTAAATTGACAAAATATAATTTAAAATAAAATAAAACAAATATTTATATTTGTTAATTACCACATTTTAATTTTGAAATCTATTTTAAATATATTAAAATATAAAATTTTATTACTAAATGTTAATAGTAAAAAATAAATAAATTGTTAGTTTTCATATATTTTTAATTTATAACTAAAACAATATAAATTAAAATATTAAATTTTATAATTAAATGTTAATATTTAAAAACTAACAACCTAAATAATATTAAGTTTAAATTATTAAATTTTTTTTTATTAAGTTTAAATTATTAAATGTTTTTGATTGCAGGAAAAAACATTAAATTATTAAATGTTAATCTTGTAATAATAAAATATTTTTAAAAATGTAATTATAAATATTAAAATAATATTATTTACAATTTGAATAAATTATTATTAAATTTTAACAAATTTCTAAAACGATACTATATAATTATTTTTGAAAAAAAATAAATATTTATATTTGTTGATTTCTATACATTTTTATTTTGAAACGAAAATTAAATATATTAAAACTTAAAAAAAATTTACACAATTTAAATAACACACTTGTAGTATCCCTCATCATCTTGCCAGCCTGAGATTAGATGCATCTCTCAAGTACTTTTTAGCATTTTACACCATATAATGCTTTGCAATGCTACTTCCCATCATATCAATGCTATTTTTATAAGGTGTGCATATCATTATATAATACTCAAATTGATTGTAATTTTAATATGTAGTAATCCAAAATAAATAAGCTCAAATTTGTTATAAAAATTCATAGCATACCCAATCCCACACAACATATCCAACTCCACAACCCCACAACACACTAAAAAATAGAATATATTTTATGAAGGAAAAATAATAAACATGAATAAAATTTTAATATACTAAATGATTACTAAATTAAATTTCATCATGCTTTTATATAAAAAAATAATTATAAAAAATACAATTTATTTAGTTAAACTTTATTAAAATAATAAGAGATAACAGATATACAAGGCAAAACTACAAAAACACCGAGGATGAGTATTGATTGATATGCAATAAATACTCGCTCTGAATCATCAAACTGTTATTTATGTCGATATCTAAAACACATTCATATATAACTTATGACTTTGCAACCTAAACTATCTGTAATTGAGATGGTGTGTCAGAAGAAAGTACATTGGATGCAGATAATGCAAGTTCAATATTTTGAGATCCCAACTTTGTTTCCCAAAGGAATGGCTGCATTCAAACAACCACGTATCAAAGAAGGCAAACTGCATGACTATGCACTTCACCTTTTATGCTACTATGATAACAGATTTGGACAACATTCAAGATTTCGGTACTTTATACTGAATATTATCGCGCGTCATTGAACCTAGGCCACAACATCTGTATTTATTCAGAAACAATTGCATATCTTCATCAAAGATTGTGAGATGTACCTAATGATAAATTGGTAGACCAATTGATGAGATTTGGATCTTCTGTACATGGAACTTGCATTATCTGCATCCAATGTACTTTCTTATGTACCAAATAACTTGTACATATATAGAAAAATATGAAAATACATATCTTAAATATTACAAGTAAAGGATGGTCTTAAGCAAGCTTCAAAGCCAAAACAATGTTGTTTTGAGTCTGTTGACCGCCAAAAGAAGATGTTTTGATACTTAGCTCAAATATAAATTGGAAATCATACAGATTATCCAAAAGTTGTTTTTTTGCACTGGGTTCCGCAAGAAGTAGCTGGAAATCTTCTGCATCAACACCCAACTTATTTAACATTCACTTAAAAAATTGACATTTAAAAAAATAATATCTATATTTTGAAAAAAATTTAAAATTTATTGGAAATATATATATAGAATTTAAATATGTAAATTGATAAAAATTAAGAATTGTAGAGAACACAGGCTTGGGTAAAAGGATCAATGGTGCATAGGCTCCGATAGCTGTGCAAGATGATTGAATCATTACACATTGTCAATAATTTTAAATTAATTCTTTCTGTAGTGCAAAAATTAATGTTGTCGGTAGATTACTGGCTGAAGGGAATGTCTTAACCATCATTAAAGGGTGAAGTTATGACGCAAGGAAGGGAGCACGAGGGGCTAGACAATGGCACACCCTAATGATCCAAGCCTACCCAACACATGCGAAAGCCAACAAACACAATAGTGAGAGAGAGAATGCAGAAACTTTCATATATTTTCATCAATTAGAATCATACATGCCGAGCTGCAAGGCCTTCCCGGTTACCACTTGATATTACAATGGATCCCAGAAGTCCTCAAACATGAGAGGATTTGTTACAAATATCCAATCTAATGCCTCCTATCTTCTATCCAAAACCGCCTCCTTAATCTACAACCAAACATCTACATTTATACAAGAAGCTACCTAGCTGAGTCAGCCTTCAGATCCACAATCAACAGAAGAAGTAGTCAGATCTGGGACCACATGCTTCCCAATGATGGATACCAACATTAAGTCTATCATCCAATATAAATGCACAAGTCAGCCACAACAGGAACTAAAACTAAACTCGTCGATAAGCAAGATAACTGAGCAGCAGACAGGCAATGCTGAGCGGCAGAGAAATAACCAACCACCCAGGAGATAACTGACCACACTCAGTAACCAAAGGAAACTGACCAACTACCAACCAACCCGGTCAAAGCAGGAACCAAGCAACACAAAGAAACTCCAAATTGTTTTTGGTGACAGAAGATTGCCAAGGACTTGAGATGCTCCTGCATCAGACACCTGGGGTTATTTAGAAATGATTCTCCAAATCATTTGGTAGGTCTAGTCTGAGCTACATCCAACTCAAAATATGAAATCCATGACCTGTCTTCCATCGGTCTACTCTTCCACTTAACTAGATATTCCATATACTATTTTCCTCTTGTACTTTTGCCAACTCTTTCCTTCAAAATTTGTTCAACTTCATCATTCTACTTCTTAGGATATTCTATCGATACTGTCACTTCATCATCAAGTTCATGATACTCATACAAATCAGCAATGTTGAAAATAGGTGATATGTCCATGTCATTAGGTAGCTCAATTTCATATGCATTTCCACTGTCAAATTTCTTTAGAATCTTGCAAGGTCCAAACCTTTTCATCTTCAGCTTCCCATTTGTTCCAACAGGAAATCGACCTTTCTTCAAATGAACCATCACTTCATAACCAACATCAAAAGTTTTATGCCTTCTTGATCTATCAGCTCTTTCATTGTATTTTTTATTACTGTCTTCCAACTTCAGTTTCACATCTTCATGCAATGTTTTCATGTACTCAGCAAACTTTACTCCTTCAGCACTTTTCTTATTTTCATCAGCAATGTCTCTCAAATCAGATATTCCTCTCGGTTGTGTGCCATTCACAATCTCAAATGGTGTCTTTCCAGTACTAATATTCATTGAATTATTGTATGCAAACTCTTCTTGTGCCAACATAGAATCCCAATTAATCGATGTATCTCCAACTAAACATCTCAAAAGATTTCCCACACTTCTATTCACAACTTTAGTCTGTCCATTGGTTTGTGGCTAAAATGTAGAACTATATTTCAACTTAGTACCAAATTTCTTCCAAAGTGTATTCCAAAAGTATCCAACAAATTTATTATCTCGGTCAGAGATAATACTCCTCAATAATCCATGCAATCTGACAATTTCCTTAAAGAAAAGATCTGCTACATGTACTGCATCTGATGTCTTTCTACATGGTATAAAATGTGCCATCTTAGAAAATCTATCCACAACAACAAATATAGAATCATTACCTCTTACTATCTTTGGTAAGCCAAGAACAAAGTCCATACTGATGTCAATCCAAGGTTTCTCAGGAGTAGAAATCGGTGTATACAATCTAGTATTCTGACTTACTCCTTTTGCAACTTGACAAATTCCATAACTTTTCACAAATTTTTGAACATCTTTATACAACTGCGGCCAATAGTACTTCTCCTTAAGAAAATTCTATGTTTTATCAATACCAAAATGTCCAGCCAAACCACTACTATGTTTCTCCTTTATCAAATTAGTTCTCATCACTCCTCTCGGTATACACAATTGAATACTTTTAAACAACATACCTTCTTGAATAAAATATTCATCCCATTTAGTATCTTGTTGATCTTGAATAGGTTCTCTGCACTTTCTCCATGGCTTAGAAAAATTAGGGTCAAACTCATAAGAATCTCTCATCTCATCAAAACCAAGAACTTCAATTTTCATCTTGGTCATCAAAGATCTTCTTCTACTCAATGCATCAACAACTCAGTTAGTGACTCCACTCTTATGCTTGATCACAAATGTATAACTTTGCAAATACTCAACCCATTTCATATGTCTCTGATTCAACTTATTTTGACTACACAAATATTGTAAAGCCTTATGATCAATATACAACACAAATTGACTTGGTATCAAATAATGTCTTTATTTCTTCAGTGCTTGAACAATAGCATAGAATTCTTGATCATACATAGAATATTTCCTTCTAGCATCATTCAAATTTTCACTAAAGAAAGCTATAGGTTTACCTTCTTGACTCAACACAGCTCCAATTGCACTTCCACTTGCATCACATTCTACTTGAAATACCTTACTGAAATCAAGTAATGTCAAAATAGGTAATTCAACAACCTTCTACTTCAGAGTCTCAAAACTTTTGTTAGCTCCATGTGTCCACATGAATTCTCTTTTGTCTCCTCTCATAGTCTCAGTCATAGCATTACAAATTGAACTGAAATTCCTTATGAACTTTCAGTAAAAAAATGCCAAACCATGAAATGATCTTACCTCACTAGCATTCACAGGTGTAGGCCAATTCAAAATAGCTTCAACCTTTTCAGGATCCATCTTCAAACCATCAACTGAAATAGCAAATCCTAGATACACAATCTCTTCTTTCATGAATTTACACTTTTTCATAATTATCAACAACTTTTCCTCTTTTAATCTCTACAAAACTTGTCAAACATGCAACAAATGTTCTTCTCTAGTCTTACTAAATATCAGAATATCATCAAGATATAAAATCACAAACTTACCCAAGAATTTCTTCAAAACCTCATTCATCAACCTCATAAAAGTACTCAGTGCATTAGTTAAACCAAAAGGCATAACCAACCACTCATACAAACCTTCTTTTATCATAAAAGTAGTCTTCCATTCATCACCTTCTCTGATTCTGATCTGATGATACCCACTTTTCAAATTAATCTTTGTGAAGTACTTTTCTCCAGTCAAACTATCCATTATATTAACCATTCTCGATATAGGAAACCTATACTTTACTGTTATCTTATTGATTTCTCTGGAATCAGTGCACATTATCCATTCTCCATTCTTCTTTCGTGCCAATACAATACCTGTCTTGCACAAGGGCTCAAACTTTCTCTCATTAAACCTTTCTCCAGCAACTCTTGAATCTGTTGGTTCAATTCCTGATTATCAGTAGGTGTCAACCGATGAGGTGCCTTATTTAGTAAACTAGCTTCAGGGATTAGATCTATGCAATGATCAATGCTTCTTCTCGGTAGAAAACCATTAGGTACATTATCAGAAATGATATCATTGTACTTGGTGAGAAACTTATCAATCTCCTTAGGGACATTATCCTCTATTTTCTTACTCAGCTTATTAGGGATCACAACAAAACATACATCATTCTTCTTCAACGATTTAACAAACTTTCTTCCCTCCATCAAAAAAACTTTCATAGATGTGCAAACATTACTAATAGGTTCTTCCATCAATGGTAACAAGATTTGTTTCTTTCATCAGCCACAATAGTATACTTATGCAATCTCCCATCATATATAGCATGTCTATCATATTGCCAAGGTCTACCCAACAAAATATGACAATAATCCATAGGCATGATATCACATAACACCTTATCATAGTATTTTCCAATCTTCAAATTCACATAACATTGTTCACTTACCAGGAGTGTATGCTCATCTTTGATCCATGAAATCTAATAGGGCTTCGGATGTACCAACCTTTCCAATTGCAATTTTGTGACCATCTCTTCGGATGCCAGATTCTCTGAGCTACCACTGTCAATGATTACCTTCCAAACTTTATCAAAAAATCTACATCTGGTCGTGAACAAGCTTTTCCTTACCGGATCTTCCTTCTTGCTTTCATTCCACAGTGCTCTCCTTACCATCAAGTTGTTTTCTTTCTCAGGTTCATTCGGTGACTCTTCTTGCACCAAAGCATTTCTACTGCTACCAAACTTCTTACTAGCATGTGTACATTCAAAAGATCTATGTCCTTCTTCTCCATAATGATAACAAGTTCCTCCGAAACTTCCTCTGCCATAACCACCTCGGTAGTTACTGCCTCTACCTCTAGATGAACTTTCACCTTTCCACCCAGTCTTGCCTTTGTCCAAATTTGTCTTTTTTGGTTTTGATCTATCATTTTCACCATTAGATCTACCTCTTCCTCTAGGGAATCTACCACCTTGACCTCTTTGTCTCTATTCATGTTTCTTGTTCAATTTCTCCTCGGCCTTCAAAGAAAATTGATAAGCCTCTTCAATGTTCTCCAACTTGACCATACTAATTTCCTCTTGGATGGAAACTCTCAAACCATTCAGGTATCTACCAATTCTTTCCACATCACCCTCATCATGTCCAGATATAATATCCAATCCATAGAATTCCTCAGTATACTCCTTTACCGAGCTATCTTTCTATCTCAAACTTTACATTTGCCAAACTAGGTTAATCTGATAATCACAGGGTAAGAACCTTCCTTTCAATTTATTGACCATTTTACTCCATACCTTGATTTTTTCTTTGCCTTTCCTTTTCCTATCCAATTACAACTATTCCCACCATAAGGATGCATGACTTTTCAACTTTGTGCTTGCAATCTTCACCTTTTTATCCTCAGGAATGTTTTCATATTCAAAATACTTTTCCATCACGGTGATCCAGTCCACCAATTCATTAGAATATAGCTTTCCACCATACTCAGGAGGATTGAAATGTGGTGTTAACTTCAGACTTGTCAAAGCCTTCAAAAATCTTTCTTCACCTTGATCCATAACAGGTGCAGGTTCTGCATTCATTTTCTCTTCTTCAATTTCATCATCACTAACATCTTCAAGATGTCTGCATCTTCTTTGGGATGTTTCAACAGCTTCTAACCTAGAAAAAATCTTCCTTAGCATATCTACCAATTCTAGATCTACATCTCGCCTCTCACGAACCATCTTGACAATCCTCTGCAATTGCAGGTCAGATCACAATCTGCTACCCCACAACAATTAAATAGGGCTTCAAGAGGAACCTGCATACCTAGATCCGTAGAACTAGATCAAGATCTCACCTCACTCTGATAGCACCTGACGCAAGGTAGGGAGCAAGAGGGGCTAGACAATGGCACACCCTAATGATCCAAGCCTACCCAACACATGTGGAAACCAACAAACACAACATTGAGACAGAATGCATAAACTTTCATATATTTTCATCAATTAGAATCATACATGCCAGGCTATAAGGCCTTCCCAATTACGACCTAATATTACAATAGATCCCAGAAGTCCTCAAACATCTGAGGATCTATTATAAATCTCTAATCTAATGCCTCTTATCTTCTATCCAAAACTGCCTCCTTAATCTACAACCAAACATCTACATTTATACAAGAAGCTACCAAGCTGATTCGGCCTTCAGATCCATAATCAATGATGAAGAGGTCAGATTTGGGACCACACGCTTCCCAATGATAGATACCAACATTAAATCCATGATCCAATATAAATGCACAAGTCAGCCACAACAGGAAGTAAAACTAAACTCGTCGGTAAGCAAGATAATTGAGACGTAGATAGGCAATGTCAAGCGCCAGAGAAATAACCGACCACCCAGGAGATAACTGACCACACTCGGTAACCAAAGGAAACTGACCAACTACCGACCAACTCGGTCAAAGAAGGAACTGAGAAACACAAACAAACTCCAAATTGTTTTTGGTGACACAAGATTGCCAAGGAATTGAGATGCTCCTGCATCAAGTTAACCCTTCTTATGATGGTTGGGTTATCATCAGAGTTTAGATGTTCTAGGAGAAAATTCATCTCTTCCACATGTTTCTCTATGCAAAAGAGCAAATTCATCTCTTGCGCATGATATCAAGAGGTTGTCAGCCTTTTCCAGCGTCATTTTGAACTCCATAGCATCAATGACAGGATGACATGACATCTTAAGGTTGGTAAGATTTCTTTGGATGTGGAAATTGGTGTATTCAATAATAAACTTGATGGAGGAGAAGGATAGATGAATCGGTTACTGTCCATCCAACCATTGACTGCAAGTGATTAGAACTACGACAAAATAAGAGGCACCACATGACCAAAGAAAAGAACCCACAAAAATTCATAGGGGAAGAAGCAAGGGTGAGGGTAGAGAAAATCCAACATAGAAGAACTCGTGTGAAGAAGGTTAAGGAAGAAAAGCCAACCATAAAAATGGGTAGCGTATACCAAAGAAAACACTGGAAAAACTCTTGTCGACACAAGAAGCACGGTCCTAAAATAGAAACTACAGTAGAAAACATAGCACATGATGAACATGGAGTCCACCTATACAATAGTCAAGACAGAAGAAGGAAAATTATGAAAAAAGAAAATAACAGAGAATAGAGGAATTGGAACCTCTAAACAGAGCCACATAGCACAAATACAAATAATGCACTATCCCAGGCTAAAAGAAGCAATTAGAAAAACTACCAAAACCTCAAGGAGAGAATAAAAAGGCTCTAGAGGAAGGAGGAACCACAAAACCCAACCGACCCACATTTAAAAAGCAAGGCTTGTGAAGAATGTTGGCATAGTAGGATTGATAGTTGTGGACAATGATGATTTGCCTATCGATCAACCATATCTGCCAGTTACTACCATGAGCCCAAGGGCAGTCAAAAACATATCGTGGAAATGCATCCAAGGCAGAACACACATCCTTCATAGCCCAGTTATAAAGAAAATAACTTTCATCGGGAAAAAAGGATCATTGATGGTCTCTTCCGAAAGAGAAGGGAAAGGGTACAAACTCTGAAAGCCCCACCCATATTTCCCGATCATGTGGAATAAGAAGAGCGTGAGCCACAGGAAAGGGTGAAAACTCTAAAATCTAAATGAAAGAAACAATCATGAAGGGATATGAAGAGTTGGGAATCGAGCAGGATCAGTGTAAATCCCCATTCTCCAAAGCTCATTCATATGTCTTGTTCGCAATGGACAATGGAAAAGGATGAAAACTTATTTTTAAAATTATATGGATTATTATTTTATTTTATTAATCATTGAATATTTATAGATGGCTATATCCACATGATATATGTCAGTCCTTCCGCCAACCTTAAAGAAGAGATTTGTAGGCAGAATTGATTCATTTGTTCGACAACATTGCAAATATTTGTGGGCAGAATTTATTCAGTCATTCGGCAACATTTTGTTGAGTTCTGGGAAAGGAAAGAGAGTATTACAGTGATGTCATTGATGAACAAGTTGTGCATGACCTGAAGGTTGTTGAGAAAATTACTAACTAATGCATGGGAATTCGGATGATCTTTGCAAGAATCCAGCTCGATTCCTGACTCTCTGTATCCCTTAGGTTCATACTTCTCCTTTCCTCATCCTATATTTTGTTGGACTTTCAGGAAAGAAACTGTCTCAACACTTTACCAAAGACTCACCCACCAAATGCCATTTTCTGATAGGGCTTACTTTCACTCTTTTTTGAGTGTTCAACTTTTGAATGAAAGAGTTTAAGTTAATCAAAATTATTTCATCAAAATTAAGTTAATCAAAATTAATTTCCCTTTAACTAACTTCCCTTATTTACAATCAATCAAATAAATTTGACAAACTAACTTCTCTTCATTTCTCAATAATTTAATTTTAAAAGAAGGAGAAAAGGTAGGAACAACCTCAGTTGCCGAATTCTCTATCTCGTTGAGGCATTCTGTAGCACTCATAAACCATTTACAAGATGTGGATTATAGAAACTTTTGTTTGCGACTCTTTGAAATGGTTCTATTTCTAGACACATGCCAATCCATGTGATTGTTGTGCTCTTCTTGATATCTGAAGCACATCCCACATGATGTGCACTGCCTTGACAAATCATTATATAATGCATTAAGAATAGATTCATGACAAACCTTGAGGATTTCTTAATCAAATTGAGTTCCAATGGGAGCCTTAGTATCCCATGCTTCCAATAGTGCATCTATAGAAAGGCATTCATTAACAGGTGGGACAGAGAGTAAGGATGTTGTAGTAGAAGCTTCAGCCATAGTTGCATTATGTGGAAGCATTATCACACATTTTCCAGCTATTGTTGGTTAGAGGTATTTAGAAACCACACTGCTCAAGGTAGAGATAAAGAAGTGAGAAAGGAAGAGAATGAGATTGGAGATGATGTGGCTAGCGGGTCCCATGTGCAGGTAATGTTAATTTTGACAGAGTATGCAGGGTGCAGGTTCTATGCCTTGAGATGCATGCTCAAGGATTCGATGGTGGTCGTATCTTCGCAATGAGGGAAGTTGCCCATTTTGATCATGAGACATGTGACAAGGTGATGGCTCTTCTGCAGTTGTTTAGGTGTGACAATTGTCCCAAATATAATCAATAATGGGAAGCTTCAAATGGACCTCATCTTAAATAAATATTTCAACGGGGCCAACATGTTGTATTAAAAGTTCCATCTATGAATGTGTGTTCTTGTGAAACTCCAAACCCATGTGATAATAGAGATTTTAAATGGTTTTGTCACCAATAATCTGATTCCATTCATACATAAGATTCTAGTTGGATCACCACCCAAAGGAAAAATAATGGGAATTTTGAATTACATAAACATATATATTGCACAAGGAAATACCACCATTCTTCAAAATTTAGGGCTTGTTCACTTCCTCTGATTCTATGCAGAAGTACTAGTATGTCAACAATCTCTTTTTTTAGATTTGTTCCGTATAGGGTTTTTGGTAACTTTGAACTGGTTCCTCTCTCAGTTTCAAACCATTTAGTTGAAATTATAGCTTGCCATCATGACCTTTTCTCGTTAAAATTTGAAGCTTCCAGAGAGAAATTCCATTGTGAATGTTGTTCTCTTGAAGGTAAAACAAAGAATTTTTGTATTGAATCTCTATTTAGACTGATGACTACTTCATTGTTTTATTTCTTTATTTCTCTAGTATCTGAATCAAATCTTTGAATTCATTCCATAATAAGTTCTGGTACCTTAATAGCGATTGGAAATCCTCCAACTTGTATTAATCCACTGTCAATGACACTTTGTGTAATGGGATGAACTGGTTGTGAATTGATCCTTCTGTGTAGATCATCTAAATTGTGAAAATATAGGTTTGTATCTGTGATTTCTTTCCATGCATTTTCTATTCCATCAAGATGATCATAACTATTTATTTTCATAGCCATTCTATAAAGGGTTATAGATTGCAATGCTGAGCTTAGATAAGGAGCTTCTTATGTTGCAGCGACAGTTTGATTGGTATTTATCTATTTGCCTTCAACTATGTATATAATTTTTTATGTACATTTGGTCTTCAAGATATACGCAATTCAAACAATGAAATGATAGATAGTGGAAATTTATTAATTTTAGGTGATAATTTAATAGATGTAAAATATTTAAATTGTAAAGGAAATTAATGTTCTTGCTGTTTTCAAGAAAAATTATTTCAGCTTGCAGATTTGATCGGTATATGTATTGAATATAGCACATATTACTAAAGTTGGTGCATAGAATGGTGTATGGCTTTAATTTCTTCTTTTTTTATTAGTGTGTTTTTGGAAGTACTATCAGAACAATAAGTTTTTTGAGAATCAATAGTCGATATATTTTTCATGCCGACTAACAATTTTGGTAGAGACAAATAACTTTTAAAAAAATTGGATTTATAAGTCAGAAGCAAAAAAATCCTACAATCGAAAGTGTTGCATTCGTTTAAAGCATTGAGTCATGTATATAATAATTATCTTTTAGTATGTGCCTATTATCATTTAACAGTTGCTTGCTTAGTCTCTTGAGAATTTCTAGCATATTCCATTTTATTAAACCATATTACGATTTCATTTAGTCACCTAATCTCCTTAATGGATTTAGTTCTTGCTGACTTCTAAATCCAAATTTTCTACAAAGTAGAACCCTGCCAAAGCAAATAAATAATAATTTTTGATTAAGAGACTACACAGTATTCTCTTAATCGCTGAAAATTTAAATAGACTTTGATTTCTTCTCAAGACTTCATGCCAGCCACAGGATCTAAATCTGACACAAATCATTTTTTGAAGCAAAACCTTTGAAAAATGTAATCGCTTAATAAAGATGATGTCATCCAATTGTTGTGAAGAATAATCAACTATCATTCGAATAAGATCACGTGGTTGAAAATTGATCTCACATATCTTTAATTTTTCTAAGGTTTTGTTTCAAATAATTAGCATTGTCAAATTTACATCCTGTGACTGGTGTGAAGTCGTGAGAAGTAATTAAACTTTATTAAAAGTTGCAGTGATTTAGATAATACTTTGTAATCGCTAGATCTCAAGATGAGCAATGTTGGGTAAACTCGACAAAAAAGTTGAAAAGTCAAAAAATGTTTTGCGATTAAGAGACTCCTTTCAGTCAGTAAGTATCTCAATGAAAACTAAAGATAAAGAGACTTAAGGAACACCGTTAGATTAAGACCTAATAGTAGTCGCAAGGTCTCAGAATGAAATCAGTAAATGATAAATCTTTCAACAACTATGAGATAGACTATAGTTGCTAAGTCTCGACATAAAAATAAAATAAAATATCAACAGACTTAAAGGATGTTGTTAGATTAAGATCTAACGATAGTCACTGAATCGTTAGAAGAAGTCATAAGAAGCTACAAGATTTAGTGACTGATTTTTCTTCTTACAGTCGCTAAGTCTCTAAAATCAAAACTACTTAATGAGTGTCTGGACAAAATCATGAAAACCTAAAATATTGAGTGATTGTCATTCAAACATCAGACGTTAAGTCAGCAAATAACTTTTTACTAGTAAATCATTCACTGATTATAAGAGACTTTCTTTATTTTCCAAATCGCTATAGAAAATAAAAATATGCCAACTCTTTCAGTGACTACTCTAATCTATATAATCACTTGATAGCCAAAAAAGAAAAATTGATAATTTAATGTATAGAATTTACTCAAATATCTTTTCAATTATAATATTATTTTAAAAAATCATATGTAAAATTACAACAAAAAATTAAAGTATTCTTTCCTTTCAACAAATTTAAATGTAAGGCTCCCATGCAACTTTTCCCACTTTGTAACTTCCCACTCAAGCTCAATTTTCAAACTATAGGCTCCCATGCCTGTGTCCCCTGTGGGAGATGTTGGCCCCTTGGCTGACCCGCCTGCTAGTCCTAATGGACCCCAAGCCATTCCCGTGATTTCCTCTACCATGGTACCAGTGACTGAGTCAATGGGGGAATCTCAAAAAATGTCATCTTCTGCTGGCACCCCCGTTGTCCCCCCCAAAACCCAACTAGAAAGGGGCCCTTGATGGAGAAGTTCATCAATCTTTGGGGGCTCTGCTGGTGGACTTCGTTCAAACTGAGGAAGGTGTTGAACTGTCACTTCTGAACTCAGTGGTGAATAGAGAAATGGTGGATTTCTAGCTGGCCCTAGTTGGTCAATTCTTTAACTTTTGACCTACCATCGAAATGGTTAGAAAATGGGTGTCTAACCAATGGAAGATCAAGGGTTCTGTCCTGGTTTTTGCTATGCCGGGGGGACTTTTTATGTTTAAGTTTACCACTCTAGAGGACCTATCCTATGTTCTATCGAGTTCATGGGTTTATGGAAAGCACTTCCTAGCCCTTGCGAAATGGAAACTTGGATTCAATCTGGTGATGGAACTGACAAGAACAGCCCCAGTTTGGGTCTGTCTCCCTAGCCTCCCACTCGAATATTGGGACAAGCAAGTTTTCTGATGGATAGGTGAATCCTTCGGCTCATTCATCACAATGGACCAGGTGACCCATTATAAATCTAGGCTGGTGTTTGCTAGATTCTGTGTGAATGTTACTCTGAATAAAACCCTACCCAACTTTGTCATTTTGAAATCTAAATTGGGTAGATGGACCCAAGCATTTGTGTATGAGAATGCTACCCTGTTCTACCAAAACTGTGATAGCATAGGCCACCCTAGTGACACTTGCACATCCTCCAAGTTAGGAACTAAAAAAGGGAATGAGGACAAAGGAATGGCAGAGGGTCCACCCCCCCATAGGTGAAGAGGAAAAGGTGAAGAATAGGCCACCCTCGGTGGCTAATGAGATGGAAACCCTAGCAATTGAATATCTAGCTCTGGAGGAAGGTGAGATCGTCCCCCCTGGGAGGTAGGGATCCCTGTTCTTAGCTCTCCTAATCTCCAGACTATAGAGGAACCAATTCTCCAGCCGGTGGTAGAGCTGGTAAAGATCCCCCTGACGCCCCCCCAGAGAGGAGGATGACTAACCTTACTGAGGTAGAACAACCTGCCATTTTGGTTGCTCTAGAGTTAAAATCCCCAAAGCTAGATGCTAAACCCCCCCCAAAGCTTGTGAAGAAGAACTCCTCTAGCTCCCTTGATGGTTTGGAGGATGATGACGGGGAATGGAAAACACAGAGAAGGAAAATCAAGCCTAAAAAGGCTGATGTGGGAATGGAAACACCCAGGGGAAGGCCTTTAGATGGTGCAAGGAGATCGAGAGGGACCATAAGGGATGTTGCAGTAGGTAAGCAACAAACCTTGGAATCTAGTTTCAAAAGTAAGAAATGATTTTCCTTTCTTGGAATGTGAGGGGCTTGAATAGCTCCCTTAAAAAAAATGTTGTCAAACATTACATTTTTTATCATAAGCTTGATGTTCTACTCTTACAAGAGGTTAAGATGTCTACTAGTAATTTCACTATCCTTGCACCCAATCTTTGGTCGGGTGCTACTTTCCTTTACTCTGAAGCTGCAGGAGTGTCCGATGGCATTGCTACGCTCTGGAACCCCAATAGGATAACTGGTCAGTTGGCTGCTTCTTCCCCAAACTTCCTTGCTATCACCATCAGGAAGAATGGAACTGAATGGATCACTTTTAATATTTATGCTCCTAATACCTGGTCGGGTAGAGCTTCCATGTGGGTTGATCTTGGCCATCGGCTAGATTAGGACTGTTCTACAAATTTTTTATTGGCTAGTGACTTTAACACCCCCCTTTATCCCTCGAAAAAGTGTGGCAGACTAATGGACTACTCTGATAGCATGGGGGAGCTGGCTAATTTTATCTCTTCCACAGGTCTTCTTGACATCACTTTGAAAGGGAACCCCTTCACTTAGACCAACAATAGGAAGGGTATCCATCTCATCCAGGTGAGGTTAGATCGGGTCCTAGCCACCTCTTCATGGAACCTTTTCCTGAACTCTTCCTTGTCTTCCCTCCCTAGAACTACGTCAGATCATAACCCCATCCTTCTTTGTTGGCATGACACCCCTAAAGTCAACCTGACCCCCTTCAGATTTGAAATTATGTGGTGTTCTCACCCATTCTTTAGAGATCAAGTGAAATTCTGGTGGAAGACTAACATCAGGGGTACTACCATGTTCAGAATCGCCCAAAAGCTTGAAATTATTACAAGGGAGGTTAAAGGTTGGAGCAAACATAATTTCAAAGACTTCCATAAAGAGAAAAAGGAACTGTCTGAAACCTTAGAATCCCTCCAGGCCCAATTGTCTTATGGAAGCTACCCGCCCTAGATTCAGGTGGAGGAGGAGTTGACTAGACACAAGTGGAAAAAAACCATGGAAAAGAAGAAATCTACTGGAAGCAGAGATCCAAAATCTAGTGGCTTGCCAAAGGGGATAGGAACATGACCTTCTTCCATAGGTCTACCAGCATCCATAAAAGAAGAAATACCATCACTACTATTATGGATGAAGGAGGGAATGAAGTTAAGGAGAAGGATAAAATCAATCAGGTTGTGGTTAACTAATTTAAGGGGTTGTACTCTAATGAGGGTCCTATATGCCCGAAAAACATCCAAAACCAACTCCTGGACCACATCCAAAGTGCTATAACTCTTAGTGATAATGACATGCTTACGAAGCGGGTCTCTAATGAGGAGGTCAAGAATGCGGTCTTCGCTATGGGAGCTTACAAAGCCCCTGGGCTGGATGGATTTCCTCTAGCGTTCATTCAAGAATATTAGGACATTGTGGGGATTGATGTTACCCATGCTGCCATAGACTTCTTTAGGACTGGGTGCCTCCTCAGACAGCATAATAAAAACTACACTGTGCTTGTTCCAAAGCATGATAATCCTACCTATATGTTGGATTTTAGGCCCATCAGCCATTGCAATACCTTCTACAAGATCCTTACCAAGATCCTGGTTGGCAGAATCAAGCCTCTTTTGGACAAGATTATCTATACTACTCATAAAGGTTTTGTGCTGGGTAGATAGATTCTAGATGCGGCCACAGCCACCCATGAAATCATCCACTCTATGGACAAAAGCAAGGTCCTAGGTATGACCTTTAAACTGGATATCTCTAAAGCTTATGATAAAGTTAACTGGTCATTTCTGTTTAAAATTCTATCTAAAATGGGCTATAATGAGAAGGTTATTCAGATTATACAAGAATGTACTCAAACTGTTAGCTTCTCTGTTCTGGTCAATGGCACTCCTGGTGGCCTTTTCAAACTTGAGAAGGGTCTTAGATAGGGAGACCCTCTCTCCCCCTACCTCTTTATTATGGTGGTTGATGTTCTTAGCAGGAATCTGTGTATGCTATCCGCTATGGGAAGAACAAAAGGTGTCAAACCTGCTTCTACCCTTCCTCGGGTGGTGTTAGAACAATTTATGGATGACACCTTCCTCTTTGGGCATTCTTCAATGATTAAGGATAGATAGTGGAAACAAATCCTTGAAATTTATGCCTGGGCTTCTGGATAGTGTATTAACTATCAAAAGAGCTGGTTGTTCTTCTTTAATACCCCCATGGAGTTACAAAATAAGGTGCTTCAAATCCTGGGTTGTCTGGCAGCTTCTCTCCCTTCTACCTACCTTGGCCTCCCCCTTACAGTTAAAGAGGTGTCCCAGGATTTATGGAATTCCATCCTTGAGAGAACCCAGAGGAAACTCATTGGTTGGAAGGGGAAGATTTTAAGCAATGCTGGTAAACTTCAGCTCATGGCCTCCACTCACCAAGGGTTCCCTATTTACTTCCTATCCCTCTTTAATATCAGAAGCAACATGGCAGACAAACTTGAAAGAATTCACAGAACCTTCCTATGGGTGGGGTTTGAAGAAAAGAAGAGGATGTCTCTTGTCAATTGGGACACTGTCTACCTCCCGAAAAAAATGGGTGGCCTGGGACTAAGAAGAATTGGTTTGATGAATAAAGCCCTTACCATGAAAGTGGCATGGAAACTCATAGAAGGAAAGGCAAACTGGTGCAGATTAATGGAAGCCAAGTACCTCCAAGGAAATCCCTATGGGAGGATGTACCATAATAGAGACCTCCCAAGTGGATCCAAACTTTGGATGAATGTCTGTAAATGCAAGACCCTTCTATCTAAAGATGCTTTTTGGCAAATTGGAAATGGGAGATCCATTAGATTTTGGAATGACCATTGGATCTTGAACCAACCTAACTTGGGATGCAGATTCAAACCTCTTATGGACTATCTCAAACCTGTCCTGGGTAATAGAGTCTCCAACTACATCGATGGTAGGGACTAGAAGGATATACCTAATCGATTAAGGGATAGATCAGACCTGCAACATTTGGCCAATGATCTCATGGAAAACCTGACTAATATCAAAATTTTGGGGCTTGATGACTCTATTATCTAGGCCCCCACCCAGGTTGGTACTTTCTCCATTAAATCTACTTACAATCTACTTTTGAAGGAGGAGAGTAACCCATGGGACTGGAAGGTGTGGATCCCTCAGCTCACACTGAAAATCAATTTTTTCTAGTGGACTCTCATGCATGGTAAGGTCCTAACCTAGGATAATATAATAAAGAGGGACTTCTCCATGGCAAACAAATGTGTCATATGTGAGGAGGAAATAGTGAACCACCTATTCATCCATTGTGATTATGCCACCAGCATTTGGCAAGAGTTTATCGGCAAATTGGGTATCTTGTGGGCCTTGGGTAGAGAAGTGCATCAATTTAATAACTAGAGATCTCCCTCCAATCACCCCCTGCTCCAACTCCTTTGGCGTATGCTACCCACTCACATTTGCTGGTCCATTTGGAAGGAAAGGAACAACAAGATTTTTAGGGAGGATAGTAATCAGTCTGAGACTTGTCTACATATTGGAACTAAGCTCATGTGTGAGAATGCCAGGGTGGCTAAGTGGAAGTTTCCGTCCTATCCTCCTGCTTCTTGGGAGGTGAGAATTGCTGAAAGTTGGAACCTCCTAGATGGTTTCTCCAAGTTTGACGATGCTAAAATGATAGCTAGAAAAGCTACCAGATGGGCCGCCCCTCTCAGAGGATGGACCAAATTAAACTTTGATGGGGCTGCAAATAACCTTGGCCAAGGTTGGCGACATGTTCTGAGAGATCACAAAGGCACTTGTCTGCTGGCTTATGTTGGGCTACTCAATAACTGCACTATCACCCAAGCGGAGGGAATGGCCCTTCTCTGGGGGATTATATTTGCAAAACAAATGAACATTAGGCTGCTAAAAATTGAGGGGGATTCCAAAGTGGTTGTTGAGGCTATCAAAAGTGGAGCTAGTGCGGGGTGGTGGGTTAGACCTATTATGCTTGAGATCTGTGAGCTTCTCAACAACTTCCAGTGCACAACTACGGGTCACACGTATAGAGAGGGGAATTTGGTTGCTGACTTGATGGCAAAAATAGGCCTAAAATAAATCAAACTTAATAGTTGGAGTGTGGTTAGTGATTTACCTTCGATGACTCAACAACTCATCGGAGGAGAAATGAATATTACTATTTAAATGTGCCAAGCTGTCGTATTCATTATGAATCCTTACTGGATCATGTGCTAGCGTGCTATGGTGGTTTTTGCGACTATGAAAAGGAGAACCTAAAACCCCATAAAGAATCATCATTACCTTTCAAACGTGTGTAGTAAGAGCTGTCTGAATCAGAGGGCTTACTTGGCTAATAAGGACAACAAGTGTGTTCCTGGAATTATTGCTATTAATGGCACTTGGAGATCTGTTAGATCTGGCTGTACGGAGCCCTTCTTCCAAAATTTTACCCAATGCCAACATTTTAAGTATAATTTTTCCTTGGAAAGGCCACGCAAAAATAAGTGATTTTTAATGGTCTGGAATAACGCTCTGCTCTTGGGTTTTCAGGATATTTTGGTGCAAAAGTGGCAGAGCTTTGAAATGGGAGGCAACACACTGCGCATTGAACCTGATAAAATCAACGAGGCTTTCACCTCTGATACGTTGGTGAATCATTACTGCAAAGAAAGTGGCATATGGGGTTTTATGGAGAGAATGAAAGGTGGGCATGATGAGCAAATTTTCAAACAATCCGTCTCATCCTGGAACAACAAGAGTGTCTCAGTTGGGGGAATCCACTTCTAGATTAATGAAGAGGTCATAGCGACTTGGTGACGACGCTCTCTATGGAGGGGAGGAAATACAAAAAGACCAGTCGGACTCCCGACCCTACTAGCCTCAACCAATTTTTCAAGGATGGTGAGTAGCCGATGAAGAAACAAGGGGGTTTCAATAGGGAGGTGATACCAGACTTTTGGCCAAAAATTTACCTCATTGTGATGAAATATTTCACGCTAGAAGGTAAGTTCACTATGTTTTATTACTACCACTTACCATTCCTGAATCATATTAGAAACAAGGATTTAATTTCCATACCCTTCTATCTTTTGCATTCCATAGAGAGTAATATCTTGGATATTAAGGACAACCCTGATAAATCAATCCCTATCCTCTATCACGGCCTCCTTCTCTGCATTTACCACTTTCACAAAGTTATCTTCCTAGCGCCCCAACCCCCCGTGATTATCCAGGAGATGACCTAGTAGGAGTCACCGACCAAAATTAAAAAGCCCACCCATTCCACCTCCCAGTCCATCAAATTTATCTAGGAGCCTGAGCTGGGTGCAAAAGAGGGTAGAACTCACAAAAAATGTCTTAAAAACCCTTTCAATAGGAAGGAGGGTCAGGAGGAGTCACATGTCTCTGAGTCTGTGGAGAACAAAGATAGGAAGGAGTCTGACAATACTCCTGAGATTGAACGTAGGCCCAAAAAATGGAGAATGATGGAGAGCCAAGTTAATCTGGAGGTGGACTTAAGTGGCTCAGGTCGCCGGAGGTCCAATAGAATTTACAAGGAACAATGTAAAACCAGGTTGATGGAAACAACCTCTAGAGAGAAATCCGTATCTGGAAAAGACTCTCACACTACTGAGTCCATGAAAGGTTCCTTAGATGATCATATCAGTCCCCTTAGGACTAGTAACACTCCCCTGCCCAACCTCCAGCAAACCATGGAAATCCCTAATAACCCTACCCCTCTCTTGAGTCCTTTTCATGATCTCCAGGATAAGCCCCCCACCTCTGATTACAATATCGGGGCTCTGGCTAACAAAAAAAAAATTAAAGGCACCCTCAAGAGGAGGTTCTCTGATATGGACAAGGATATTGCAGAGATCAAAAAGAATATGCAGGAACTGAAGCACCAATGCATGATGACCAAAAATTTTTCCCTAAAGGTCATGCATGCTTCGGCTATGACCCTCTGTAATGTGCAAGAAAAGCTGGCGGGCAGCAATTTGGAAGCGGACGAGGATAACAAGGATCTTTTCCTGTTCTTGCAGGAGGAGTGGGCTAGGACCCTATTGTAAGCATCTAGGTGGGAAGAACTAATTTTTGGTGTCCATGAGTTGGTTAATTTTGATTGGGCATGGTCCTCAAATCCCCTATTTTGTGTTTGGGGTTAATGTTAGTTTTTATAGCTTTTGGTTCAACCCTGTGTGGCTTATGACTGTTACTTTAACTGCTACTCTTCATTTTAAGTACTCTGGTTTAATCCTTTTGATCAGTACTATGGTTTATGTTCTTTATAGGGGTAGATTTAGCCTCGGTGATTATGTTGTTAAACTATTTTATTTGCTTTGACTAGCTCCATTAATGTGCTATTAATGTGCTCCTAGTCCCTTTGTTCCACGGGCCAGCACCCTCTTACTACTTTATCTATCAAAAACAAATTTAAATGTAACAAAAATATATATATAAACCACATTTTAAACATATAAGTCCGAGAATTTAAAAAAGTTAACATTTTTTTCTAAATATTTTAATTAAAACATATTTAACAATATTGAAAAAAACATAATCACTCTTCAAATAGCTATATTTCATTGAAAACACTGAATAACATTTCCACATTTATAAAAAGATTAAGATTTTGTATAAAAAATTCATATCCTCAAATCTATTTTCTTTTACAATATCATTTATGCAAAACAAAATGCAAATCCGATAATTTAACAAGAACGTAGTTTACTGCAAATTTGAACAACTTGCCATATAAAATTGAAAATCTTTTCTTCCGCTTATCTTTGTTTCCAAAAGTATGTGCTTTAGCATACCTAAATTAAAACATACCAAAAATTGATAAAAACCAAAAAAAATAATCTTATAATTTTTTTGTTTAATAAAATCTAAATATTATAGTAATTACCTTAATTTTTTGTCAACTTACAAAATTTTCAATAATCTTTTGTCTTTGTAGATGAAAACTGTGACGGCGTTTCAGATAGATGATTTGCATCCTTAATTGAAGTTGATTTGGTGTAGAAGCTTGATTATTCCAATCTTTTCTTTTTATTTGTACACAGACAGAACGGTGATGTTGTGGAAAGACAACTGAAAATATTGATGCAGCTTTAATATCTTTATATTGCCTGATTTTTTAAAAATAGATTTACCCATTGATTTTTGATATCTTTTTTGTAAACCTATTTGTCTATAGACATTGGCCATCGCAGAAAAGGTAAATACCTATCTTTTCAATGTCTTCTTTGTTTACAAAATAATTATTATAGTCAAAACCTTGACCAGGATGTGCGTATTCTAGCAATAAATAAAGTATGTTAATTAAATCTTTAGAAAAAAGAGAGATCATGACAAAATGAACAGTTTGAACATTTTCTCCTATTTCTAAACCCCAAGCCATTAACATAGCAGAAATATCATCATTTACCTTCCATCGATGAGTAGCATTGTGAAATTCTTCGCCTAATGCCTGTTGAACTGCTTGCACAAAGAGTTAGTCTTGCAAAGTAAATTTTTTTAAAATATGTATGTTCTACTTTCCCAAAGAAAGCTATTTGTTGTGTGCTTGTTTGAAAAGTAAATGTAGCTTCCATGTTGCTAATTGTTCATTTGTAGTAATCTTTATTATCTATTGTAATGATCTTTGCAACAAATTTTTGTTGTTGTTGATCCAATTATAGTAACATTAGGTTTTACAAATATATGGCTTTCTATAAGATTTGGAAGGTTATTAATTAACCAAATCTTTATTAGATTTTCTACGGATGTGCTTTAATTATTTCGACTAATGTGAATTAATTTGATGTCTTATATCGATGTCATCTTAAGTGAAATCTGAGACAGTTAAGTTATGTTATATGTAAATCACTTAAGGATTTAATAACAGATGTGACATGTTGTAAAATTCCAAAAATAATTTAATATCATTTTACAACAAAATCTTTATTAGATTTTTTACAAATGTGCTTTAAATGTTGTCTCTGTTGTGAGTTAATTTGATGTATAATATAGATTTCATCGAATGCAAATTCTGACACAGTTAACTTATGTGATATATCATATAGTTAAGAATTTAGTAAGATAATTACAAATTTTCAATATAATTTTAACTTTTTAATTTTGTTTGATTTTAAATGGTTTTTGTTGGCCTATCAGAGTTAGATGTTCATGACTACTAGATCCGAAATTAATTATTATGAGTTTTTGATAGGGTTCTTGTTTTTAAAAATCTGTTAACTATGGTCTATAAATGACTTACCAGAATGCCTTTAGTCAGAAAGTGTCCAAATAGGTTTAAGTGATTTATGAGATCTAGAGACTATAATGAAAATTTCCTCAAATATAACTATAGTCACCCAATCTCTTGATCCATTCTACCCTCACTTGTGCAATTTCTAGACAAAATGGATAACTAAGAAAACATTAAGAAACTATGACATTACTATTGTCGTCAACTCTCTAGATGAAATAAAGCATCTTTATTTTCCAATAGTTGCTAAATCTCCTCAAAGGATCAAATTCAGGATGGACATTGCAAGATACTCTGACTACGTTGATTGTGTCATTTTAAAGCTAAGATATTACTGATGTCACTTAAACATTGAATAAGGATAATCTCAACTATTTAATTCAGAGATTAAGAGATTTAATATGAACCGTCAGCTTGAAATTATAAAGGTACTCGGTACAATGTCAGATTTAGTAGTTACTGGCATATAAATCCGATGATCAAAAACCTTGCATTGAATACAAATATTTCACTTTTTATACCATTTAGAAGACTATTAATTAACAAAATATTTCTTAGATTTGTCATGGAATTGCATTAAATGTTCTGACTATTGTCAGGTTATTTTATGTATAATATCGATGTTGTCTAATGCGAATTCTGCCACTCTTAATTTCTAGGATATATCATATAGTTATTAATTTACTAACTTAATTAAAAGATTTATTATTTCAAATATAATAGTACACTGCTTTTAGTTGACATATCGGATTTACATGTTAATGACCTCTAAATCCGTAAATAAATAGTATCAGATTTAGTTATTAGTACCTTCCAAATCCGCTTTCATTTACTAGTCAAGAGCACAAACACCTAAAAAACACAATGTCAGAATTAGCAATGACTAACATATAAATCCGATGATGTTATTTGTGGTCCTCTTCAAAAGGTAAAATTTGAGGGTTGTCTCTTAATCATATGGTTGTCTCTTAATCATTGTTCAACTTTAAATTATTGCAAATATAATAGTACAATGTTTTTACTTGACATATCGGATTTACATGTTAATGACTTCTAAATCCCTAATTAAATATTTTATTTAAGAATATTTTGTAAATATTTTACATATCGCTTAATCGGCAAATGCATTAACGGTTGACTAATTAATATAATTTTACAATTTTTATAAGACAAAATAATACAATTATTAAAAATTGTTGATGAAAATAAATTATTATTATGTAACATATATATATTACATTAAATTTATCACAAATAAATTTTTTCCATGATTTATTATATAAATTTATTATTTTCATGAATCTTTTTTATATTAAACATATGATTTTAAAAAATTGCTTATATTTCAAACAGTTTAATAAATTTTAAAAGAATAATATGAATTCTAAACATGATAGAACAACCATAGGAAATGCTCTTCAGTTAAATAATCAAGACTTTAATGAATTTGCGGACTAATTATAATGTCTTAAAGTTGAATAGAAGATAATTGACATAATGGTAAAAAATGAAAGGTACTTTGTGTATTGCATGAACATACTAAAAGGGTTACTCTTCAGTCGATAGAGGCTTAATGTAATAAAGTAAACTAGTAAATTAATCAATTTATTAATTTAAACATATGTTTATTTTAAAAATAATAATTACTAAATATATTAAAGATATATATGTACAACCCAAAAAAAACCCATGATATACAAATCAACAAAAAAAACAAAAACAAATAACATTGATAACAAATTAAAATCATATACCCAAACATCAAACAAGGAATTATCCTACACTGCGTTTCGATACCATAATGTCAAATTGAAATAAGGATTTTTTAACAATTTTTACTCGCACATATAATATAAAATCGAACATATTTAAGAAAAAAAGAAATTTAAAATATAAATATAAAAGTGAAATAACATAACATCTATTCAACATAAAAATTGCACACCTTAAAAATATTGTTATATAAGAAAACATTGTGAAAAAACTTAAGTACACCTTTTGTAAATCAATTATCATTATTGCAGTCCATATCCGTTACAATTTAATTTACTGTGAACATCATTATTCAACTTTAATTTAATTAAAACTTGAATCTTAAACCTGCTTTTTTAATTTTTTAATTATTTGATATAAAAACAAGGAATTCAGAAACATTCAAACAGTAAGAATATATATTCCCAGTACCATCCCAATTTCATTTAAAAATTGTTTTTTACCACTGAACATAATATTATTGTGTGAGTCTAATAATTAATATACCGAAGTATTCATTTAATCTATACATATCTTTGAAATACAGTAGTGTGCCTTTGTATTTGACAGGCAGGATGGACTGTAAAATTATGGATGTGCGATGGAGCGAGGGCAGCATATTGCCTCAGAACTCCCCAAATATAAATTTGCTCGTGTTTTCTTCTTTGAAGTCACATTCTAGAGAGTTGTAGTCATCGGATTTAATGTTAATTTCTGCTTCTTCTTCTTCATTTTCATTGTGAAAAGTGAGAAGGGGTTTAGGGTAGAGCGGCGATACAAAAATGTCAAGCAATGTAATAGAAGTATAGTATTATAAATAAATGTTCAATTTATTTATATTAAGATAAGAAATAGTTAAAATTATTTTGCAATTTTGATATTAAATATTTAAAATAATATAATTTGTTTATATTAAAACATATTAAAATTCATGTATATTTAGATATAAATTACAATTTAAAATATTGACTAATAAACATGCATATAAACTTTGGTACAAATAATTTTTTATCACAATCTAAAACTAAAAATTGTGAGATGAATAATATTTAAAATAATAATATCTGTTTATTAAAAATAAAATAATTTCATAATTTAATTAAATAAGATCTTTAAGATCAATGTTTTACATTATGCTATCCATTATGTTTTAAATTAAATCGGCTTTAATGCTATCCAAAAAAATCCCCTTCTCCATGGCCGCAAAAGCACCCAACACAATGTCGTCTCAGTAAAACGACACCACCTCGCCGCCGAGTGGCAATGAAAACACATTCACGTTGTCTTCAACAACTATTTCTAAGTCCACTACTTATATATCTCAACTGAAATGCGTAAGCATGCAGAAGGCACGCGAACTCTTTTGAAAAAATGTACTGTAGATGTCTTGGAATGCGACGATTACTCGATATGATCAAAAGTGGGCTGTTGACGAGGCATCCAAATTTAGGGACTCACCCATTGTTTTGTTTTGAGCATAATTAAATCCTAGATCTTGGGATAATTTTTCTATCTTTTTGGTAGCAATATCATAATTTGACTTGTTTGGAAAATATTTTCTATTTATCAGATTTTACTTTATTTTATTTAGAACTTTTCAAGTTTGTTTTCACTTATAACTTTTAATAGAATAGTTAACATTTTACCTTGAACAATTTTAATAGAATTTATTTTGATTTTTAAATTATATTTAATTTTAAAATTCATTTTAATTATTTATTTCTTTTTATCATATTATAAATAATCATTAAAAGTTGTAAGGTTTAATTTATCTTTATAATTATTTTTAATTATTATGTGTACATTAATTGTCAAAATTAACTGGCTCATTCTAATGAAAGGAACTTCAATGTTATTAATTATAATTTTTAAATTAAAATTAATCATTTATATAATTTATTTAAAAATAATTACATTATTTTCTAAGAGTACAAATGCTCAACTATGAAGCCTTTATGACCTTATCCCCTCAGTCCATTAACATATTTTGTCCAAGTTTCTATATAGTCATTAGGTTATATCTAAAACTAAAGTAAAGCAAGTATGGGTATAAAGAAAATAATGGCAATGTCATTTAATACTCCCAAATATGAGAAATAAGTACATCAAGACAAGTCGTAAGGATGATAGGATATATCAATTCCAATAGAGTCAACCCAAAAAATGTTAGTAACTTTATACATATTCAATGGCAAATGACATGTTCGACATAGTTTCCAAGTAGTCTACTCGCTTGGAATCTCCTCTACAAAATCTAACTTACCAACTAGTACAATTATAATTATGAATGACATGTCAAATAATGTAGTTGCTCTCTCTCTCTCTCTCTCTCTCTCTCTCTCTCTCTCTCTCTCTCTCTCTCTCTCTCTCTCTCTCTCTCTCTCTCTCTCTCTCTCTCAAGCACAACATGAACCCATTGGAAATAGAGACAAAGCCTAAGTGTCTTCTTCATTCAAAGTTTTTGTTTAAGACATGTTTGGATTATCGAAGTAGATGTATTGTTTATTTGAAGCTACCACTTGTCCATTGAGACCTTCCATTGTACAAACAACATCAATTGTTAAATTGTCTACCTATCAGACATGTATACACAAAATAAACCTTTTTTTTCTAATTGATCTTCAACATATCTTCAATGCACCCATTGCACACCAAGCTACAATTGTTAGATTATAATATATCACTACATAAAGCACACCTTTATAGAACCAAACATAATCAAACGATTGGCCAAAAACTTATGGACAACAAAGGAAAAAATATACAAAGTCTAAGCCTAGGTAATACTCCATCTTCGTCACATAGATTTATTTCATGTGCATGTAAATGAAGGCAATTGATTGATTATCATAGCTTCACATGTATTACTTCTCATCAAGACCTATTTTTAATGTTCTAAGGAATGCTTTATCTTGCACCTATTGTTTATTTATGAATTGTATTCATCTTAATCAATAAAAAATTAAAAATTAAAAAGGTGATTATTTTGTCACATAACTCATTAATGCTCACAAAAGAGAATGTCAATAAAGATGTAATGCCCTGCCAAGGAACCCAAGAGAAATTAACCTAAACTATGTTACTAAGTTTACAAAAAAAAAATCTTAAAAGTTTACAAACTGTTGCCCTAAATTTCCTATTCTGCAAATTTGGCCAAAATCTATTTCAAGGCCTCTATTTTTATCTTGTCAAATTCCCCAAAAAATTTCATGGGTTTACCTCTTTTCCCCTGGTCTCTGCAAAATCTTTTAGGTCTCTGACTAGAAGGAAACCCTTGGAAAAATTCATAAACTAGCCGTTGGTGTTCAAAAGCCTTGAAAACCCTAAGCCTTTATTCTAATTTGTAGTTACTTTATCTCAACCACTTAAGTCCTCTTTTCGGCATGTGCGTTTTAATCTTTTGGCCTAGTCGCCAGTTCTCCTTTTCTTTCCGACGGTTGTCTTTTCTTCTTGCGACTTAGCGAACATGACGATTCTCATAATCACTGATTATTTCTCGGTCACCACAAAATATCCTGCGACCTAGCGAATGTTAGCTTCTCTTTAGTCGCATGACCGCTAAGTTCTCTGGTGGCGTTATCTTTTATTCAGCGATCCTACGAACGCCTTGTTCGCGTAATAGCCCAAAATTCAATGGTTAAGTCCATAACAGTCAGCAATTTAATGGGCAGTTAGCTTCCCTTCAGTCACACAATCATTGAATATTTTGATGGTCTCAAATAACAGAGGGTCCTAGTTAGCAAGATCTACAGCCGATGTGTGTTCTCATAGGTTTGTGTCAGAGCATCAAATCATGCGCCGACCGTCGATCTTGATTTATCGTCAGAGCTTCCTCCAGTGGGTCCTTATGTGTTGACATGCTCAAATTTGGTTGGTCCGCATGGCAATGACTGGATTTGTCATGGGTCCATTTGTCAGAGGAGTCCCAATCTATAAAGATCTAGTAGCTGGCGTAAAAGTGTAAAGAATATTTTGGGGCTATGAGATCAAGCGCCTGCCGTTAAATTGGTATCTCAAGCAGTGGGTCTGATGTCAGAAAGCTACAATGTGTATCTAAGGGGGTAGCATTTGATTGGTTATTTGATGTGCAACGTGGCTGATGGCAGTGGGCCCGTGGAGTCAGGGGTTTCTAAAGAAGGTAAAATGTGATCAGATCGTGTGGTCATCATTATACCAAAGACTTAATATGCTCGATCATTATGATGGCAGCATGGCGATAGCCGTCCGATGGTGTTCTCAGGGACGTGGGTCCAGTGACTTGTCAGAGATGTAGATTTGCTCATTTTTATTGGTCGCTGGCTTCCACAGTGGCATTTGACTTGTTAGGAGGGGATTTTAAGTAATTTTTTTAGCGCATCTAGGTCATTCATTTGTCGGGAAGATTTCACATCAATGGTTACATTTTAAAATGACCGGGCTAGCCGTTGATATTCAAATTTAAATATTTCTCTGCGAAGGCTTTGCTAGGGTTTGCATTTTGTGGCCATGCACGACAAATGGGTAGCTGGAATTGAATTCCTCAAGACAGAGATGGTTGAGAAGATGATAAGTAGACAATCTGATCATCAGGGCCATGAATTTCATAGGGTACCACGTCTTGTTGAAGTTTTAATGAGCTTGGCACCACCTTTTGCAGTGTTAATCATTTTAAACCCAGGTATCATACCAGGATCAGATTTGACGCCTTCATGGCTTAGTTGAGTTGTAGGTGGGTAGATGGATCAAGGTTTTTGTGTCTGTAGGAGGGCTCAGTACAAAATCAACATGCAAATCTATGAATATCTGATTGGTGGAGATATTTGCAGAGTTACATTGATGATCAGAAGGACACCTAGGGTTTGATATTTTATTGTAAACCTTTGTAACCCTAGTTAGGTTTTTGACTCTTGCCTGCATGCAAGAGTATGTATATATTGTTTTGGAGCCTTTAGTGCTCAAGAGTTGGAGAATTTGTAGAATAAAATTCATCTTTTCTTAAAGGCTATCTGTGGTATCATTTCTACCCTCTGGCTCATACAATTTTATTTCTCCCATTGATGATTCAAATATTGTAGAGGTATTTGTGACAATCCTTCATGTCCCTATGCTTCCTTGTTTGGATTATCTCTTATTGGATCAAAGTATATGCATGTTTTTAATGATTATTTTAGGGTTCTTGATCCCTCTTTCTTTCTGCAATTTTGTGTGTTACTGTGTTTGATCTGATTTAGATGTTCTTGTGGGTATACCTCAGCCCCCTTAATAGTCTTGTGTCAATCCTACACTGAGTTGTAGAAGTGAATGTTTGTTTGCAAGTCATAAGTTGTGTCTTATTCTTAGGCCCTCTTATGAAATACTTATGCAAGCCTATTCAGTAAGTTGTGACCAACTGGACCTGAGCTTTTCATTGATTTCATCCCTACATACTAAGATCCAAACCCTAGTTTTGGTGCATCACCTAGTAGTAGTTTGCTTTCAGTCATTTCCCTTTATAAGTATCCTTTCTATCCCTTTCCCTCAAAAGATTTACTTTCATGTCTAGAAGCAAATTAAGGTGATTATCCAAGAGGAACCAGCCTAGAACCTGGAAGTCTCATCTCAGTTAGCAAAGGTCCCACAACCTAGAGATGATTCCCATGTTATACTGAGTTATCAAGACCAAGAGACCTTGAGACAAAGATGCAAACTTAGTGTATAACACAAACAATAATGCATAACAAAGAAGAAGCAATATAACATAAGTCAATACATACTTACAAATGTAACTCATTTATAGATTAAAAATTGCAAGGGTTCCATGACGTAAAATTATGTAAGTTAATTAATCTACTAAATACAAAAATTAATATGCAATCTCCATATAGTAAAAATGAATAACAAGTACATTATCTCATAAATGAAACCCAGATACATTTGATACCATAAGGTATACACAATGAAACAACATCAACTACATAAGTCACAGAGTATGAATTCATAACTAAACATTAAAGTACAAGTACAATATATGAAAGATAAGAGAAAGTCTCCAACAAGAAAAAGAAGAAGGTGACAACAACATGGATCATCTAGCACCATCATGAACATCATAATCTCAATGGTAATAGAATCTCTACCATCCAAATAAGTGGAACAAAAAATTTCACTCTCACTGTGCTGAGGAGATAAGAATAGACCCCACACAGATATCAATACCAAAATCAACATAAGGTAAAACTAAGTAAAGAATCCTGAAAGCTCTTTATCTCAAGAGGTTCAACTCAAAATGTGAAGGTAAACATACTAATCCTAGAGGAAACCAACACATGTAGGAAACCTAAGATGCATAAATTGAAGTGTCACCACATGAGTCAACTATAGAGTTATCCTGGCAGTCTCTTTGGACCCTAACCCCCTAGTGACTCTATGCGCTATCAATAACCTCTCATAAAGACAAGGCTACAAACTATGCCTTATCTGATCCACGCAGGTAGCCAACATCTTCTCACAAATAATCCTAGTCTGTACTAGCACTCAAGGCATGTTTGAGGAACACATGCATCTTATTAGTTCATTTTAAAACTCTCAATGTATTTAAGTTATCACTTTATTAAGTAACTTGCAAAGGATATCCGAGAAGTCACTTCCAAGCTCTAGCGCTTCCAAAGTAAACCTTTTCCCCTCTAACACCTAAATAACCTACCCTAAGATCATAAATCTCAAATAAATCTCATAATTCTAAAAGACATGATAATCAAACTCAGTTCCATAAAAAGATACCCGGAACACATACTAGTCCTCAAGCCATAAACTCATAATTACACATTGGTCCTCAAACCATAACATTATTAAAACATACTCCCTTAAATATTTCACAAACTAATAAACTTAAAATGAACAAAGGTTGAGTAAAAAGATCAAAACCATTATCACATTACAAACATTGCAAATATCTATGCAATAGTAAAAAGGTAAAACCCCAAGCCTCTGGTAATAATTCCTAAGAGCCAACTTAATGCTAATCATGCCAACAATGAAACACAACTAAAAATCCCACTTATAAACACATCAATATTAAATTCTCATCAAATAATATTTAATTATATATCACTATTATTCTTTTTTTTTTTCTAAAAGAATTCTTGTGTATGGATTATTTTAATTTTTTTCAAAATAGAATACCGCTACATGCAAATAAATATATGTTTCTTAAATAACATGCAAGTGAATATAAATTTTCTAATTAACATGCAACTAAATATATCTTCATTAAATAACATGCAACTAAATATATCTTCCTTAAACAACATGAAACTGAATATATCATTCCTAAGTAACATGCAACTCAATATATCTTCCTTAAATAACATGAAACTTGACAAGGAAAGACTCCAAAGTACCGAGGGAATCATAAAAATTTGATTAGTTATGTTCTGTTGTGGCTTCTTAGTCTTAGGCTGGCTTCTGGCCTGTTTCATGGTTGTCATGCTTAAACTACTTAATTTACTTTTGATCACCTCTCCTTTTTGGCTGTGGGTTTTAAGCACCCTGTAAAACCTATTTTACTTAATAAAAAACATGAAACTAAATATATCTTCCTTAAATAATATGCAACTAAATATATCTTTCCTAAATAATTTGTAATTGAGTATATCTTCATTAAATAACATGCTACTGTGTTTGTGATTGTTAATGTGTCTTCTTCCAAATTTTTCAAACCTTCTAGAGGGCTTCACCAAGGTGATTTGTTATCTCCTATCATATTTGCTATTATCGCAGAGTGTCTTGGTCGTTTCTTTCAAATTCTGGTGGGGAGGGGCTTGGTTAAAGGCATTAAGCCTTCTTCGATTGCAAATATTTGTTCCCATAAGGAGTTTGTTGACGACAGGATGATTATGGGCTCCTCTTCAATCTCTAAAGCTAGAAATGTGAAGAAAGCCCTCTTTCTTTACTACACATCCATGAGGCAATCTATCAACTGGGAGAAGACTTCTTTGTTCTTTATTAATGATCCTATGGATAGACAACATCGTATAGCTAGGATGATTGGCTGCTCCATTGGGGAATTTCATCCTATTTACCTCGGTCTCCCTCTGGTTGTTAAGCTGACTGATTCTTTTTGGTTAAATATTATGGAGAGATTCAACAAAAAAATGGCTGGTTGGAAAGGTTCTCTTTTGAGTCAAGCTGGTAAACTTCAACTCTTGAAAGCCTCTTTGCAAAGTCTTCCTATCTATGCTTTGAGTCTTTTCAAAATTCCTTCCAAATTTGTTGATATTATTGAGAAAATCCAAAGGAATTTCCTCTGGTCTAGATTCAAGGATAGAAAAAGACTAACTTTAGTTTCCTGGGATAAAGTGTGTAAACCCAAAAAATGGGGAGGCTTGGGGATTCATCCAATTAGGATGGTTAATAATGTCTTATTGGCCCAACAAATCTGGTGGATCTATGGTGAGAAGAAGGAATGGAGCCAAATCATTCTTATGAAGTACCTCTTCTCTTTCATCCACATTTTGGATTTTCTAGAAGTTGGTTGTTAGGATTAATGGTTTAGCCATTTGGAATAGTATCTAGCAAGCCAAAAGTACTGCTCTCCTGGGGATGAAGTGGATGCTGGGTAATGGCTACAATATTAAGTTTTTGGAGGATAGCTGGTTTCTAAACTCTCCTCTCTCTTCTAACCATAATATTCAACCCCTCATTGAGTGTATCCAGAGATTTGGTCCCTGGGTTTGTAATTATTGGAGGAATTAGTCATGGGTTGATCTAACACTTGTGGATGACAACCTTAAACCTCTAATATTGGATCTCAATGTGTGGAAACTTGAGCCATTGGTGGAGGATGCTTGGATTTGGGCTTCTCATCCCTCTAGGTCCTATATTTTTGCCTCTACCATGAATCTTCTTATGGACCAGTCGGATCCTCCCCCGTTCCAGACTAAGGTTTGGGATAAGAGATTGATACCTAAAATTAACTTTTTTTATTGGCTAGTTTTGCAGAATAAGATTCTTACTCTGGATAATCTTAAAAAGAGGGGATGATGTTGGTTAATTGTTTCTTCCTTTGTATGAAGCAGGAGGAAAATACTTTTCATCTTGCTATTTCCTATCCTTTTCTTGGGAAGTTTTGAATTCTGAGTACTTAGAATCAATACTGGCTTTTCCCTGGCTATGTGCAGGATGTTTTTATTCAATGGAGAACTCTGGATGTGGGAATAGACAGAAACCTTTGGAATATTATTGCATCGCATGTCATTTGGAAAAGTTGGAGAGAGCACAATGACAGAGTTTTTAGAAACATCTCTTTGCCTCCTTCTATGGTAGAAAAGAAAATCAAAAGAAGTATCAAGGAGAACTGTGCAGCTTTGATGGGTGGGGAGCTAGATATTTTTTTTGGTATCAACCTTATCAAGGATTTCAAAGCCTCTAAATATTTGTGGGAGAATTATATTTGCCTTCCCCCCCAAAGGTTGTATTAAATTCAATTTTGATGGGGCCTCTAAGGGAAACCTAGGTCCTACATGGTGTGGGGAGATTATTAGGGATAATGAGGTTGACTGTCATGCTATTATAGCCTACCCTATTGGTATTCAGTGAAACCATGTGGCAGAAGTGATGAGTCTCCTTCAAGCCTTAAAAATTATTGATTTATCCAAGTGTAATAAAGTTTGGATCGAGGGTGATTTTATGAATATTTTAGATTGCATCAATGGTAAATCTAAACCATCATGGACAATTAGAGCCTTTATTAAAGATCCTCTTGAAATCATTAATACTTTTCAAGATGTACTAATCTCACATGTCTATCGTGAGGCCAATGGGATGGATGATGCTATAGCTAACTTGGCTATCAAATTGAAGGCTATCATGACTTGGCATGGTGATAATAAACTTAATGCCGATTTAAAAGCTAAGGTGCAGTATGATAAGATTCATAGTTGGAGGACTTATTTGTCATATCTTCGTAGTAATAATGACAAGACATCTTTTTAGTAAGGTTTTTATTATCATTATGGAAATTTTTGGCTTTCCCAAGAATGAGAGGAGAAGAAACAAGTTCATTAGAGTGGTGATGGGTTTTGCCTTTGTCATTTTGTTTTGTCTTGTGCAAGACTCTTGTTGTGAATCCTTTCTAGTCTGAAGGCACTGTTGCTAGTATGGCTGGGGAGCTAAATCATTGTGAACCCAAGAATTGTAAGAGAAGGAAGGAAGAGAAGGAGGTTTGGGATAAGTTGTGTAAAGGTGGGCTTATTCCTTACATGGAAAAACTGCATGGCTTTGATGAAGGGGTTACCAAAATATTCATGATAGTTGGTGACACTATTAATATTGGGGGAATGGAGGTCAAGATTACTAAGGACCTCATTTCTGAAGTATCAGGTTTAAGCATGAGAGGGATGAAATTCTATACAAGGATAATAAGGTCTCTTACAATGCCATTCACAATTTTCCCAAGGAAGAAGAGGAAGTGAGAAATTTGATTAAGGATGTTGGGGTAGTTTGATGTCAAGATTTTCAAGGAAATCTGGTATAATGTTATGGTGGCTATTATGGAGTATATTACCCTTGATGGGAGGTATAAACATGTTAGGATTGGGAACATTGAGAGGGGGGGTGAATCAGTGTTCTATATATTAATGATTTTTCTGATATCTTGAAACTTAACTTAATTTCTTAAGTACTGAAATGAATATGAATGTAAGATAAAAAATCATAACACATGACACCAAATATGATTATGGGGAAACCCAAATAGGTAAAAACCCTGGTGGGAATTGACACCCACTAGGAACTACACTAGTGTATTATGATCCCTGTTAGAAGATCTTGCAACCATGTTAGGAGTTGATCTTTACAATGCTTTTAGTACAATGACCTGGTCAAGGGTCAGACCTTGTTAGGAGTCTTTTACAATAACCCTATTAGGGGTGGGACACACTATCCTAGAGCTCACTACTCAAATGGTGAAGGCTACAACCTTCTGGATCTTAGATACACACTATATCTGCAAGGTGAACTGATGTTGTGACATTGCTTATCTGATCAGTTCCTTTTGTGTGCCAATGCTTTAGCCTCTTGTAAAGCACTAAAAAATTCTAAATAATCTTTTCATACCTCTTCTTTTCTCCAATCAACTTGCTATCTCATGCCATACTTAATTACAAGGGCACGTGTCTTATTTATATGCGCATACAAAACTATTCATTAAGTCAGCCTATAACTATTTACATACAATGCTTGAAAATGAATTGGCTCAAGCATGTTTACATATAATCATATTAACATGTCTATGACCTAAACAAAATAGGCACATAGTGTTTACAAAACAATATTATGATTGCTAACCAAAATACAAAGAGTCGGCTCCATGCTCTGTTCTGTTCTGTTGCTCACTGTCTGTGACTCTTCAATTGGTTGTATCTTCATCATAATAGCTTATCTGATCATGCACTCTTATAATTAGCATGACTAAATACCAACAAGATTATCTTCAATGGCACATTCCATAACTTGGTCATACACACGTGCATTGATGCTCTATTTACTTGGTGCTTTGTTGACTGTCTAGTCTTCCATACTTAACAAAATTTTGATGTTTTAACTGGTTGCGCTGACTCCACAATATCATATGACTTTATTCCCATAATGAAAACACTAAACATATTCATATACATCAGTATATTCATCTTGCCAACAATCTCCTCCTTTGTCATTAATGGCAACAAAGGAATGTGGTGAAGTTACTAACTGTATCATTGTACAAAATTTTCTAACATATACTCTAACTTATATCTCCCTTCTACTATATTATCTACTCCACTTTACATCATATACATAGCTCCATATTCTCCTTCTATTATATACTCTAATCCCCATTTGAAATTAATGACAAAGGAGCACAAAAAAGTGTATCTACAAGTACTTACAAGGTGAGTAAATCCAGATATGCTATCTTTAGGTTCTGGATCTCTTGCTGCCAAAATCCTATCAGTGAATTTATAGTCTAGAGATGGGTGCAAAAATCATATGTCAACTTCTCCATCTTCTCCAAATCTGAACTCGGACCTTGATCATGTGTCACCATAGTGGCATTGATCTCCTTGATATTCTGATTTAACACATCTAATGAGGGCGCACAAGCATTTCTTAGCTAAGTTTTCCTTTCCCTTATCTTAGACATTTCTTTTTCTGATTTCTCTATGTTATCCACTTATCCTTGGTAAACATTGTTACACATATTTACATCTTGTGAGGGATCCATTATTGATTTACTCACAGCTGTCATCATAGCTTCAACATCTTGGATCTTCTTAGAAAAGTCTGCAGTAAGCTTATCTTTATTCATGTAGTCAACTATTATCTTTCTTCCCTTAACTTCAAAGTATTTCAGTGAAGCTTGACCAACCTTTAGTGAACTAAGGTCAAGTGTGAAGTTTTCTATTAGTTCTTTCAACCTTTTCTCAAGATACTTTTCTTCTACAACCTTGGTTGTTGATTCTTCAAGGATAGAAAAGTTTTCTTTGAAACATGTCATGGTGGTGCTGACATCATCTACTAAGTGTATGCTTGACACTTTCTTGTCTGTAGGCAATAGGTTATTCAGAATATTGACTAACTCAACAAACAATGGATTCCTCATGACCTATTTTTCTTTTGCCTTTTCCATTGCAAGCACACTGATTTTAATTAAGTCTTCTTCTCCCCAAGAGTCTAGATTGGTAGTGTCAGGAGTCAAACTTGAAAACAATGATATTGAGGATTTTGGTGTAAGGAGTGAACTTTGATTGACATTAATTACCTCAGTCTTTGCAATCACAGGTTCACCTTTCTTTTATGTATCATCTTCCTCTTTTCCTTCTTCCTTCCCTTCATCATCTTTTTGACCTATTATTTCTTCAATCTACACTTCTTCTTGATGTTTAGGTAAATTATCACTGCATAGAGTTTAAGCTTCTTCTATACTTACAAAATTTTCCTCAAACTTATCTAAGTCCTTATCTATGGCCGCCATAGATATCTCAATGTTATCTATCATGATGGTGTTTTTCTTGGTTTCAGACATGGGCATAGATACCATTGCCTATGTGGGTGCTATCACTATGGGCATTGAGTCCTATGGACTTGTCATAGGTGCATTTATACCCTCATCTAATTTTTCTTTCTCAATAGGCAATTGGGTTGTGGGCGCCGATGTTGGTTGCATGCATTGTTCTAAAAACACCTTCTCAAAGGCTTTTTCAGTCTCCTTAGAAATCAATTCATACTCCTTATTCATAATGTGTAATGTTCTCAACTTTGTTCTGAGGTGTGGCTTGACCAATTCCAATAACAAAGACTTTTCTTCTTCTAAGCACACTGGTAGGTTATCATCTAGTGTTTTTTCTCTTATTCTAAAGTCTTCTTCACTAGCTTGTCTTTTCAAAGTATCCAAAATGTCCCATACTTTATCTGGAATGATTGTCTTTAGTTCTAGAATAGTCTTCTTAAATTTTATCATATGTTTGATCAACATATCATGAATCTCATACTTGTCAATCTCATGATATCTATCATAAAAATTTTCTACCTGATCAATCCTTCCTTCATCTACTATTCTTGATCTTAAGACTTGCAAATTTGGTAGGAATCCTACCTTAGGAGGTGGTTGAACATTTTTACCTCTGCTTCTTGTGGCTCTTGCTGATGGATGGCTAGTAGCTATTTTCTTCTTCCTCTTAGTCACATTGCTTGTCTTAGGAGATGCTTCAGTGGACTCTAAGTCAATTGTATTTGTGGGCACATGAGTGATATCATCTGTCTTCTTCTTATTTTCTTTGGGATCATCTATTTTCTCTATTTTGGTTTCAGCTGTGGATGCGCTCTCAATTTGCATAGCTATCTTGGCTTCTCTAGCTTTATCCAGGTCATCTTGAGGGACACCATGAATCTTAAGTATCTCAGAGGTAATCTTAGAGGCTTTCCTCTTGGTCACTGCATCGTTCAGGACTGCATCTACTTGCCTAGTCTTTTCCTCATATGTACCCCACCTTGGCTCATTGGGATCCTTTGGTATTGTAAGGAGGACTTGAGCATATAACTCTATAATGTGTTCCTCCACTTCATACCCAAGTGGATGAATCCATTTGGTCCTTGGATTTACTGCTTCCATGCAAGTTATGTCTGTCTCCACCATGAAGCATATACTATCCTTATACTTCTCAACTATACTTTCAGGTATTCTATACCTCATCTACATCTTTATTCTAAATGTTTCGATCTTCAATTCCATGAAATCTCTTAAGGTACTCTTTGAGGATGCCTTAAGTGATATTTGTGGCATTGTAGGTAAACTTTTGTCAAGGTATAAATTTGATACTTTCCCAACTATATGAAAGTACATATAGATAATCAGTGACCCAAACTTGAATATCTTAGTTTTATCATGCTTGATTGACCTGATATTGTCCATCAATTATGTGTGAAAGATCTCACACAAATTGAATTCACCATTTTCTTTCACAATCCTGATGGCTACCAGAATAGTGGTTGTGGACACACTATTGACCCTATTTGCATGCTGAAACCTATAGCCAAGAATCATAGCCAATAACTTGATGTCTTTTTCTTCAATTGGCTTTATGGTCATACTACGCTTGTCACTGTAAGAATGGTGCCTATCTTTGATAGTCTTGTCATCTCATAAATGAGATCAGCTGTGATGAAAACTAGAACTTCACCTATCCAGAATAGTTCACCATGAATTCTTCTCAACAAGATCTTAATCCATTAAGATTCATAGAATTCATACACTATGGCATACTCAATGATTGGGTATTTTCAAGGTGCATGAACTCATCCATGAATATTTTATTAGGATTCATCATTGTTTCAAGGTGCGACCTTATTCTGTCCAAACCAACTAGTTCCTTCTTGCAATATACGTATGCGTGTATGTCTTCTACGTGCATAATGCCTATTGGGGTTCTTGAAAAGGCTCCTTCTAGGTCATCTAGGGTAGACTTGAATGGATGCTTCTTAAATACATATCTTTTCCTTTTAGCAACATCAAAAATGACTGGTGTAGCCATGAATTACTTGATTTTTAATGTTTCAAAGAGATTTCCAAGGGTTTTTGGATCATCGCGTCTGAACTAGAGCTTGCAACAGTCAATCTTTCTTCTTTGCTGATAAATTTGACTGCAATGCTTCACAACTCAACTGCTAGAACTCTTGTGATCTCCAAACGTTCAAACTTGATTACAAATGCATGATCAATGAATCTTCGATGACTATAAAGTAGTTTTTTGCAATTAATGCTTGCCACATAAACACAGAGTGCAACTATGAATTTTGTTCTTTGTCTCTACTAAAAATTAGGTAGTGCACTCTTTCATACTACATCACATAGTCTCCAAATAGTTGTAGTACAAGACACATACTTTGAGAGTGAGTATACCATCCACGTAGGGGTCTAGAGCTAATTTAGCTCCCCCTATTACCATGACAGTCATTTTAACCATAAATAGGGGGTGCATCCATTGCGGATGCATCCTCAACTATTTAATCAACATTATCCTTCTTTTCTTCCTTACAAATCAAGCTCGCATCTTCTGTAGCTTGCACAAACTTGACTTCTCCTGCTTCATCCAATATTGATCTTTCTAACTTTTTAGGGCTTTCCTATCTTTGCGCTTTTGTTCTGCATAACCTAGATATGTGTCTAGCTATGTTACATGAGTGACAAATGACTGGAGGCCTGATATTCCTCGGCACATTCATGTGGGTTACCATACTGCACTTTTTGGCTATGTGACCAACATAATTGCATATCTGACATGTAATGTTTTGATAATTTCTTACATTCTGTTGTGGATGACTTCTTTGATTTTACTGATTCTGATTTTTATTTGATCTACAATTAATAGCTCTATGACCAAACTTATTGCATGAATAACAGTAACCATTGAAAGGTCTTACCTCTTTACAATCTCTTGCTATGTGACCATGCTTTTTACAAGCATAACAAGTTTTGTTTACTGGCTCGTGCTCATCCTTAGATGGTTCAGCTTCAGCTTCTATATGATTTCATGCCTTCTTAGCTTTTGTAGATTCTTCTGATGCTTTCTTTCTTGCTCACATGACATTGATCTGATTTTGTGCTTCATTGAATCTAATACCAATGGTGTCTCCTTTAATCTTCTGTGCATACAATTGTGCCTCTATTAGATCCTTGCTTGTGTGCAATTTGTCAATATTATTCTTTGCTTCAGTCAATTCAGATTCCACTTTCTTCTTGATATTTTCTAACTCCAAGATTTTCATGTTCGCTTGCCTTAGTTCTTCATCTAACTGCTTGTTTTCTTTGACCTATTCTTCATAGGCTTCTTGATTATTGAGTAAATTTTCATCCAATTCTTCAATCTGATCTTTTAGAGATGTGTTTTCCTCATTTAGTTTTTTAACCATTTTTCCCAAATCACTTGTGGAACATTCTTTCAAGTTTTTTCTCAATTTTTTGATGATTGCATGAGAATCACTAACCTTTTCTTTCAATTCTTCAATTTCTTTTTCAGATTTGCCAAGGTCTTCAAGAGTTGCTTCAAGATTCTTTTTTAGATGTTTCATTTCTCCCTTATCCATTATCTCCTCAAGTGGTTAAACTTCTCTGCAAAAGAGTAGAGCTCTGATACCAATTGTTAGGATTGGGTACATTGAGAGGGGGGGGGTGAATCAGTGTTCTATATATTAATGATTTTTTTGATATCTTGATACTTAACTTAATTGCTTAAGTACTAAAATGAATATCAATGCAAGTAAGATAAACAATCATAACACATGACACCAAATATGATTATGGGGAAACCCAAATAGGTAAAAACTTCAGTGGGAATTGACACCCACTAAGAACTGCACTAGTGTATTATGATCCATGTTAGAAGATCTTGCAACCTTGTTAGGAGTTGATCTTTACAATGCTTTTAGTACTGTGACCTAGTCAAGGGATGGCCCCTGTTAGGAGTCTTTTATAATAACCATGTTAGGGGTGGGGACACACTATCCTAAAGCTCACTTCTCAAGTGGTGAAGGCTACAACCTTCTAGATCTCAGATACACACTATATCTACAAGGTGAACTACTGTTGTGACACTACTTGTCTGATTAGTTCCTTTGGTGCGTGGATGCTTTAGCCTCTTGTAAAGAACTACAACATTATAACTACTCTTTGCATACCTCTACTCTGCTCCAATCAACTTTCTATCTCATGCCATACTTAATTACAAGGGTGCATGTCTTATTTATATGCGCATACAAAACTATTCATTAAGTCAGCCTATAACTATTTACATACAACACTTCCAAATGAATTGGCTCAAGCATGTTTACATATAATCATATTAACATGTCTATGACATAAATACAATTTGTGCATAGCCTTTACAAAATAATATTATGGTCGCTAACCAAAATACAAAGAGTCGGGTCCATGCTCTGTTCTATTTTTCTGCTCACTATCTGTGACTCTTCAACTAGTTGTGTCTTCATCATACTGATTTATCTGGTCATGCACTCTTATACTTAGCATGAATACATACCAACAACCTTATCTTCAAGGGCGTGTGCTATAACTCAGTCATATGCACGTGTGTTGATGCTCTGTTCACTTAGTGCTTTGTTGACTATCCAATCTTCCATACTAAACCAAATTTTGATGTTCTAACATGTTGCACTGACTCCATAATATCATATGACCTTTTTGCCATAATGACAACACTAAACATAGTCATATACATCAGTACAGTCAACTTGCCAACAAAGAACACCCATTCTTATCATTTTGTTCTTCTATGTCACTTTAGGCATAAGGTAATCATTTCCTAACCCTTCTATTTGCTTAGTTCTCTCTATCATAGCCTTGCTGGTCATAAACAAAAAGAGAGTAAGTTGGTTCTTCATGAAGGGATTATTTGACTTATTGTTGAGCATGTTAAGAAGAAGGCTTCTCTTATCCTGATTCCTCCTCAGACTCTGGGTGGTGGGTCTTATAAGAGCTAGGTTAAAACAGGAAGGGAGGATGAGGAAAAGGAGGGGTCGACCTCTAAAAGGTTTAAATTTGAGAAGAAAAGTGGCATGGAGACTACATAGGAGGGGGAAAGCATTGGAGGATTATCATATTTGAAAGGGAATTCTTAGAAAAGACCCAAGGATTACAAGAAGGACTCTTTGTCTATTACTGGTAGTGACACATAAGTGGAGGGGGTTAAAAATATTCAGACCACTTTGGAAAGGGATGGTCAAAATGACCTTGGTCGTGAGAAAGTCCCTATCTTGGTTGATTATGACAGTTTTGTGGATCATGATGTCCCTATATCCCCACGCAATGAAGCCTCTATTGATGTGATGTCAGATAAAAAGGATAAAGAGGTGAGATGTGATCTGACTATTCTAGACAAGGATATTCCTTCCTCCTCTAGAACTATTCCTTTTCTGAAGATTGTCGATATGCATGAGAGAAATGTTGAGCTCCTCAAGGAAGACCTAAAGGATAAAATTGATCCCTCATTTGGTGTTTTGCAAATAGTGAAAGCTATGTCTATGTACTCCTTCTACCTCATCAAATCATTTGTTCATGAAATCAAGACTTTGAGTCTTAACCTTAGATCCCTTTCTGCCAAAGTGGATAATATCTAGGGGAGGCTAGATTCTAGGTCTTATTGGAAGTACAAAGCCGGGGAGAACAAGGATGATAATAAGATGAGCCTACTATAGGAAAAAGTGGATAGAATGGAGTCTAACCTCAAGAATATTCTTCTGGATAGCAATCATTTTATAGGGTCTATAGTTGAGTGAATCGATAGCATCAAGAAGGAGCTGAATGTGGGGTCCCCTTTGAAGATTGATGATACCAAAGATGATGATGAGGACCAGACTAGGTCAGGAAAGTGTACCATATCTTCCAAGAAGAGGAAGATTCAAGACAGGATTCTAGAGCTCTCTAATCTCAATGTAGCCATTAGTAAGATGTTGAATGTCAAAAAATACATGGAGGCAACTCTTCTTGAGTTTGCCTAGTTTCTCGTTGCTTTGCTTTTCCTATTTTTTTTGTGTTTCTCTTACTAGGTGTTTGTTTTTGTTTACTATTTTTTGGCTGGTTTTGTTGCTAAGTCTACTAGTGGACTAGTTTTCAGCCCTGTCTCATTTTGGTGGGTCTAATATTTAATCTTTCATAGCTTCTTTGAAAGGGGTTTCGAGTCCCCCCAAAACCTATTTTTACTAGTAATAAAAAACATGCAACTAAATATATCTTGCTTAAATAACATGCAACTGAATATATCTTTCCTAAATAACATGCAATTGAATATGTCTTCCATAAATAACATGCAACTAAATATATCTTCTTTAAATAACATCTAACTAAATATATCTTTCCTAAATAACATACAACTAAATATATTTTCTTCAAATAACTAAATATATCTTCTTTAAATAATATGCAACTGAATATATCTTTCTTAAATAACATGCAATTGAATATATCTTTCTCAAATAATATGTAACTAAATATATCTTCCTTATATATCATGCAAGTGAATGTATTTTACTTCAACAATATGCAACTAAATATATCAATTCTAAGTAACATGCAATTGAATATATCTTCCTGAAATAATATACAACTGAATATATCTTTCCTAAATAACATTCAACTAAATATATCTTCCTTAAATAATATACAACTAAATATATATTTCTTAAATAATATGCAACTAAATATATCTTTCTTAAATAATATGCAACTAAATATATCTTTCCTTAATAACATGCAACTAAATATATCTTCTATAAATAACTGAATATATCTTCTTTAAATAACATGCAACTGAAAATATATTTTCTAAATAACATGCAACTGAAAAATATCTTCCTTAAATAACATGCAACTCAATATATCTTCTTTAAATAACATGTAGCTGAATATATCTTTTGTAAATAATGTGTAACTGAATATTTCTTCCTTAAATAACATGCAACTCAATATATGTTCCTTAAAAATAGCATTCAATTGAATATATCTTTCTTAAATAACATCCAACTAAATATATCTTCATTAAATAACATGCAACTCAATATATCTTTCTTAAATAACATGCAATTGAATACATCTTCCTAAAATAACATGAAATTGAATATATCATTGCTAAGTAACATACAACTGAATATATCTTCCTTAAATAACATACAACTGAATATATCTTTCTTTTACACATGAAAATCTATATTTCTATTTCAAAAACATGCATTTTCTTTAACAATGAACTCTTTTTAAACCCTCAAAACAATGGAAAGTCATAATTGAAAATAAACCAAAGTAAAACTTTTAAAGAAAACCCTTCCAAAATATTCCCTAACATTCCTGATTATCAAAGAAACACATCTTTTTAACAAACACTCATCATTGACACATAAGATCTAATCAAACACAAAGAAGACAATGATTTTAATTGATAAATTTTAAGGATTTTAGAACACTTCCTTAATACATAAAGCTGATTCAAAAATCAACTCTAAATCTTGAATATTCAAAGCTTTCAAAAATACCAAAACTTTAATCCTCCAAAAATTTTCCAAGAGAGAATTTCCAAACTTGATTTAATGGCCTCCTAACTCTCTTATATACAAAACCTAGATACCAGAGCTAAAAGAATGAAACTCCAAAAATAAGAACTCAATTATAAAAATAATGAAATAATTAGTTAAGTCAAAATCCTAAAATTAAAAACTCAACTCTAACATTGTTTTTATCAACTTGAATTTATTAAAATAATTATTTATTTAATTTCCTCATCTTTAAGTCACTTTAACTCAATTAGATTTTAAAAAGTTAAGTTCTACTTTTATAATAAAGCACTTTGCAAGTTAACTAAAATTGCACATTTAAATTAAATTTTTTTTAAAAAAATTTTAAATTTTTTTATAGATAAACGGCCTAAGCCTTGATATACCATAAAGTATATAGATACATCTGGATAATCAACTTTTAGTCCCAAATTACATTTTTTCACCTTCCTTCTACATCGTTCCTTGTACTTCCCTTCTTTGTTAATTTTTATTTAATAATTACTAAATTTCTCAATTAATTAATTTCGGCTTTGTAATTAAATTATTTATTAAACATAAGTAATTAATTAATTTTCATTAATTAATTAACCTTATATTTAATATTTTAATGTATCATACGGTGTAATTGTTTAATCTCATTTAATTAATCTTAATTAATTTATCAATCTTAATTAATTTGTGTTAACACCAAATTCACATAAAACCACATGACATGCAACCATGAAGCAAAACCAAGTAAATTAAAATGCAACAATCAAGCCTGAAGGAATGGCTCACAAATTTACGTCACCTTGATGAATCCAGATAGGTAGACAATGAGATACTTGTCCACTATTTCAAGAAAATTAATGGCTTAGGTTTGGATTGGACATGTATGTTATCTCCCCTCTCTTACCATTGAGATATTGCGATAGTGCATGCTCATCCTAAAAATTCAAGGAAGTCAATGCCAGGTATTTGAAATCCTATATACAAGATGAGCATGTACATACATGTATAGATATATAATAGGCTATGGTAGGGATCGACCGATCATATCGATCTTGCAAGAAAGTAAGTACAACTCCGTACCTCAACCATATCAGACACATCAAATAGGAATATAAAACATACATGCCAGCCATATGCATGCAAGTATGGAGTCAGTAAAATCATAAACATAAATATGCATAACATCAAATATAAAAGGTGTAACACCAACTTTTATTCCTAAAAGAAAAGAGGGCTTTAGCTTTAGCACTATGTAAAAAAACTAGAGATAAATCCTCTTTATCATTTAAGTCCTCCATTCCCATGGAAACATAATCCACTCTATTAGCATTACCCTAACTAAAGTGCTTATTATTCTGATAGTTGCCAATCATTTCAACAGTGTATGAAATTTTGTAATCTTCCCCTTCCAGCTTCTCCTCTCCATTTTAATTTCCCTCATCATTGTGACCATCGTTCTTGGTGTCCTTCAAAAGGGTTTCCTTTTTTTCTTTCTCAGAAACTATATCCTTATCATTGTTATCATGAATTTTCATTCTAGCCTGCTTATTCTCCTTAGTTTCCTGAATTGGCTCCCTGTTAGAAACTTCATGATCAATAATGATCTTATCGATTCTCTAGTTAGGATTCAGATCATAAACATGTTTTTCTCTAGTATCATCATTAGATTCCTCATCATTTCTAGCAGTATCCTCTCTTCCTTCCACATCAAAATTCTCATCTTTTTCATCCCCCATATCCTCAGTTACCTCCTTAATGTCTTTCCTAGAGGCCTCAGAGATCTCCATCTCATCCTTGGAAGCTTCCCCATGAGGAATATTTTCTCTTTCCATCAAAATCTGAAGCCTTAGTTTATTTTTTTGCAATTTCTTTTTTTCTTGAATTAGGGAACTTTGAATCTTCATCCTTAGTAGAGCCATTGCCATGTTCCATCTTCTCATTTTTCAAGCTCAAAGAATAGTCAACCAATACATCCTTCTTCTTATTCAAATACAAATGAGGATCATCAACCAGATGAGAGTCAATATTTTTCCCTTTTTTGGCTAGTGAAACCTCCTTTCCCTTACCAAGAGTTATGATCTTTCACTTTTCCATCTTCTTCTCCAATAATCTTCACGGGCTAGTTGATATGCTAGAGGAGTGGGAAGCCATGCAGTCTCCCAAGACCACTAGGATAGGACCAAGAGTTGAAACCAAATAATAAAATAATCAAAACACCTGTGTCAGCAAGGAGATCTTGGGGCTGAAGGAGAATTTAGAAAATATGACAGAGGAGGAGAATAAGATGGAAGACTCCATCCAGAATCTGAGAGGATGGTAGTTCCTAGTTTGTTTTGTTGTCTCCTTTTTTTGGCTTCCTATTTGGTTCATTTCTATTAGTTTGGGGTGCTCTTTGTTCCCCTTTTCATTTTAGTTGTTCCTTCCCACTATTCTTATTGACTATTTTGTATCTTTAACTCTTTGGATTTTGGGTCCCTCTAGAACCTATTTTTGCTTAATTTTCAAAACATAAAATCTATTTGAAAATTTGTACACACATGAAAAGTGGCCAAAAGAGTCTTGCGACTTAAATTGAAAAGAAAACTATGTGAGGGGTATTACATCCACCTCCCCTAGAATTAGACTTACTCATGGAAGCCTACAAATAATTAAAGATATGCATCCCTAAATAATGAAGCGTCCTACTAAGACAATAGAGAAAATGATATATAAAAATAATACATTAAATAAGGACATGACATATAATCATCAAAAGCAATATAATTTTGGTTTAAAAATAAATTGAAAAATCACATTAATCTATCCTTCATTATTGAATATAATTAAAATAGATCTAGGTATTTATTCATTCATCATCATAGAAAATATATAGTAATCAATTGTACTAATAATACATTCATATCTATATAAAATAATAAGTTGATAAGTTCATGAAAACCTAGTTATTGCAACATTGATATAAAATCTAATTTGAACATACAAGTCTAATATCATACTTCTAGGGTCATAAACAATAGTCTAAAATATAAAAGAGTGATAATATGTAGATACGTTCTATTTTAAGTTTTCAACAAGTAGACATCTAATGGGCATAGTAATTCTCAAAGTCCCTAATGTAGAAAAATCAAACTCTAATAATAAGTGTAATGCCTTGCGAGGGAACCTAAGAGAAATTAATCTAAAATATGTTAGTATGTTAACAATATTTTTTTCTTAAAATTTATGAAAAATAATGAATAACACAGAAGAATAAGAAATATAACTTGTACAAGATAAAATATGGATGAGGTCCTAGAACAATAGTTTGCACATAAAAGAGACCCCAAAACCAATATTTTACACTTACATTTGAATTGTATTGATATGGAGAGTAAATGTAAATGACTAATGTTGAAATGAAGAGATAAAGGTACTTACCTTCGAAAAAGAACCTGCTGAAAACCCTGTCAAATAGTCTCAGAAACTGTTGTTTTTCGTGATCTACAAAACCCAAAAATATTTTCCAATAATAAGGGAGGTTGTCTTTGACCCTCATAAAAGGTCAAAGGCTACATTTTTATTCTGAAGGTCGATTCTGACTTTGTTCGCAGATCCTGAAAGTTCACCGAAAAGGGTATCCAAATCTACTCTTAGATCCAAAATTCCACACCTGTACCTGCAAGAAAAAGAAGGTTTTTCTTGTTTTCTTGGGGGGTTTGCCTTGGTCAAACCCCTGTTTGGAATCAACCTTAATATTGAAATTGAAATGGAGAATGCTAGCAAGTAGTAGAAGTAGATCTAACAATGAAGCTATGATATTCAATATATATGCAAATTGTATTTGAAATGTAATCAAGTATGTTAATATGAAAGCTTGAACATAACATAAATGTAAATCAAACCTCCATGATTGTATGCTTGGAATCCACCTAGAGGGAAGAATGAATGCATCTTGAAGATGCACAAAGGATCTTGAAGGAAGATCACACCATCATGATGGCTAGATCTAGGGTTTGAATGATGAATCTTGAATGCTTGAACCAAATCCCTTCAATGGATTGAATGCTTGAATCCTTGATAAGGTATACAACATCCACTATACAAGTTGCAATGTATGTAATAATAACTAAATACAAATTACAATGTAAAATAATCTAATAGAAATCATAATTGAATCATTTCAATATCAATTTCTCTATTGGTTATTTAATTTTCAATATGGTTAAGAATTTCATAAATCCCTTCTTCAATTGGTATCAAAGAATTAGCTATATTTTATTCCCATGGAATGAAGTGGATTGATGTAATCAAGAGTAATAATGATTATGACAGTTACTAGTTTGGTGGAAGAGTCATGGAGAGTTAATATTTGGCAATTGATATTTATGGTGGAGTTCACTATTGACAAGTGGTTTGAGGTAGGCATTTCATATGAAATGGTGACCATTTTGGTTGAGTTATGCTAGAAGTTTCTATGTGCAATGTGTTATTGGTTTAGCATTTTGACACCACATACCTCTTTGGTATTAGAAATGGTTTTGGAAACCATAGGTTCTTTCCAGTTGTGTTGAGATCTATAAATATGTAGCTCCTTAGTGCATTTTATTTGGTTAGGTTGGATATATTGTAAGGAGTATTTATGTGTTATATACTCTTTAGAATTCTTTTCTTCTTGATTTACTTGTGATGAGCATTGACTCAAGATATTGTATTGTAACTATTGTTGTTGTTGATAATACATTTGATTCTGGCTTTTAGAGGGAAAGTTTTTTCCCAAAATGGTTTTCCCACATATATCTGGTGTTATGCATTTATTTTCTTCAACCTAATTTTGTATATGTGTTTATCTAGTTTTCAATAGCTTAAGGGTTTGTAAGAAATTTTCTGCATCATCTTTCCTGTTAGATTTATAATTTGGAAGTGTTGCTCCCCACTTGGCTTCCTTTCAATTGGTATCATAGCCTAGCCATCTTTGTTATTGTTTTTGTGTAGAAGGATTTTTTGTACTAATCTAGTTTCAGTGGGAGTTTTATAGAGGAATATTTCATAACCTTATTGCAGATTAGATATGAAAAGCACATCCAATAGAGTAGAGATGGATAAATTTAATGGAAAGAATTTTAAGTTGTGGAAAATCAAAATGGAGGACATGCTTTTAGATAGAGATATATGGGTTGCAGTTTTCTCAACAAAACCCCAAGCCACACCACAGGATGAGTGGGAAAAAATGGATTGAAAAGCCAAGGGTTTGATAAGACTTTGTTTGGTTGATTCAATTCTCTTGAATGTCCATGAAGAGAAGATTGTAGCTAAACTTTGGAAGAATATTGGTGATATTTATCAGGGAAAATCCTTGGTAAATAGGTTATTCCTGAGATAGAAGTTGTATTCTTTGACGATGGAGGAAGGAGGATCTTTTATTTATCACTTGAATGCATTTAATATTTTAGTTTCTCAGTTAAATTCTATTGGTGAAAAAATTGATGATCAAGATAAATGTATGCTTCTATTATGTTCTTTTATAGAGTTGTGGGATCACCTTGTTATGGCCATTGGAAGCACAAAAACAAATTTCAAATTGGAGGATGTGGTTGGTTTGTTGTTATCTAAAGAAATATGAAGAAAATGTTTTGAGATGGCTAAGGAGACCCTAGTTTCTCATGGTAGAATAATAGAGAAAGAAAAGAAGAAGGAAAAGAAGGGTGAATCCAAGTCTCTAAGGAGATCTAAATCTCTAGGTAAAAAGTTCAAGGAAAAATGTTGGAAATGCGACAAACCTAGTCATCTCTAAAAAGAATGTGAGCAGAAGAAAAAGAAAGGTAAAAAGGATTTGTTTGATTATGACTCTAAAAATCCTTTCAAGATGATATAGATTGTTTTGTCACAGCCTTGGAAACACATGCATCAATAGAAGTGTGGTTGACAGATTTAGGTGTCTCTTTCCACATGACATATCATAGATGCTAGTTTTCTAAGTATGAGAAGTTTGATGGTGGGAAGGTGTATCTAGGTGATAGCTCTCACCTAAATGTTGTTAGTTGTGGATGAGTCAAGATTAGGTTCCCTGATGGTAGAGTGAAGGTGATTGATGGTGTACTACATATCCCTAGTTTGGCATGAAACCTACTTTCAATCATCAAGCTTGGTGATTTGGGTGTGCAACTTGTTTTCTCAAGTGGTGGATGCAAGATGAAAAGAGGCTCTATGATTCTTGTTAAGGGTGTTTGGATTGGCACCTTGTATTGGTTGGATGCATGCATGGTTTAGTGCAATAGTGATTTTGTGAAGTCTAAGAAAATGAGTTTGGATTTTTCATCCTTGCCATTAGATCAAGAAAAGAAGAATATTATTATTTCTACATCTGATGGTCATGCTTTCTGGGTACCTAAGGGTGCAAATGCTTTGGAGATGAAGCTCCTAACTGAGAAGAAAATTCTTTGGCACCAAAGACTTGGTCACATTGGTGAGAAGGGTCTTAGATCCCTAAAGAATAAGAGCCTTATTGAAGGCCTTGATGATTGTAACTTGGAGTTTGACTTTTGTGAGCATTATGTTAATGGTAAAAGACACCGCATTTCTTTTTTATTCCAGTTCTCATAAGTCTTCTAGGGTTTTGGATTATATTCATTTAGATGTGTTTGGTCCAGTTATTGTTCCTTTGATATCTAGATTTATGTACTTTGTTTGATTCATAAATGACTATAGTAGAAGTACATTAGTGTATTTACTCATAAGTAAACCTAAAGTTTTTACTTGGTTTAAGGAATTGAAGTCCTTGGTTGAAAATAAGGCTAATAGAAAAATTAAGTGTTTGAGGACTGATAATGGAAGTGAGTTTTGTTCAGTAGAATTTGACAAATTATGTAAGGATCATGGAATTGAGAGACATAAGATAACTCCATACACTCCACAAATAAATTGAGTTTTAAAGAGGATGAACATAAAGTTGATAGAGAGGGATAGGAGTATGGTAAGTGGTTTCGGAATTTAACAAAATTTCTGGGATGAAGTTGTAGCCACTACATGTTATTTAGTTAATAAATATCCTGTGTTGACACTTGTTGAAAATATTTCTATGGAGGCGTGGTCTGGCAAGAAGCCCTGATTGAGACATCTCAAAGTCTTTGGTTGTGAGGCATGTGCTCATGTGCCAAGTGAGAAAAGACCAAAATTGGAGAACAAGGTTGTTAAGTGTATCTTCATTTGTTGTAGTGTTGGTGTGAAAGGATAGAAGCTTTGGGATCTAGTTGTTGAGAAGGTGTTTTATAGTATAAGTGTGATATATTTTGAGCTAAAACCTTCCACAGTTGATTTGCAACTAGAGAAGAAATATCTAAATAGAAAAAGGAGGTAGTTCATTTACCATCTACTCCTATAAGAAATTAACTACGATCTCTTGTTGGAACTGATAATGATGAGAGCTCAAGAAGATTTGAAAGTACTAAAGAAGAGTAGGAACCTCAACCTCAACCATTGAGGAGGTCTACTCATGAAAGAAAATGACCTGATAGATATGGTTATTCACCTGAAAGGTTCAGATATTCTTTGTTGGATTCTAGTTATATATTTTCTTTGATTGCTAACACTAATGAGCCTAGGATTGTTAGAGAGGCTATGGGTATACACGATGAAGATTCCTAGATGGAAGCCATGAATGAAGAGATGAAATCATTGAAGAAGAATACTACAGGGGATCTGGTACCTTTTCATGAAGGATGGATACCAGTTGGATGTAAATGGGTGTTCAAAAATAAATTGGGTATTCATAGATGGAGGAAATCGATTATGGTAAAATATTCTCTCATGTAGCTAAGATGACATCCATTTGATTCTTGTTATCACTTGCATCATCTTATAACGTTGAAGTTGACAAAATGGATGTGAATGAATGACTCCACAATAGTGGGTTACACTTTTTAAGACATGCTGAATTTTGCTAAAATAATATATTTTTAATAAAATAGGATAATTTAAGCCTTGAGAGGTTCCATTTGAAGGAATTAATTACAAATGGTTAGCTCAAAGCCTCTCAGATAAAAAAAAACATTGATATAACATCTATACTTCTTATTCATACCTACAATGGAGTCTCCTTCACACCTATTAAAATGATGACAAAAAATCACTTCGAATTTATCTTTAGGAAGATCAAATAAATTCATTTGACAAACCTATCTATGTAGTAACGTACTATTGAGAAAAATATTTCCAATGATTATAATGTTAATATATATTAAGTTTATTATGACTTTGTATTTTTTGTTTTACTAAATATAGACATTTCACCGTATGTCTATCTCTATGTTTGACTCTTATAGAAAAAGAGTAAATGAGAGAAACAAAATTATAAAAAATATCTATGCCCTAGGTATTGAAGTTCTCTTTCTATAAAAAAAAATGAAATTGGACAAATACACAACAAGTTATAAGCTATGTAGTCAAGGTATGTAAAAATTACGGTTTAGTCAACTTCAAATATTAATAAAATATACAGTAATCATGATAATATCATCAAAATAATTTCATACCCTCCGTATGGATCTTTAAAAACTAAATTTGAAAGAATCACATTGATATCTATTTTAGAAAAAAGGTTATGCTCTATGAAAATAATGTAACTCTTTGAAAATGACATTTTCAGCAACATACCAGTGTTCATGGGAGTAAGAAAAAACAATTCAAATTAATTCAAAAATAAAAATAAAAATTATATTTAAAATCTAGATAAAAAATCCTAAAAGACTCTAGTCACTAATACATTTGGGGTGAAATTGCGACGGCAATTTGCGACGGCAGGCAAATGTCATGCGGTTTTGGCCTTTTTTTTTCAAATATAGCCCGACACCGTCGCAATTTGTGACGACAATACATTTGGCACTGTCGCAATTGCGACGTTGTCGGGATATAAGCGCAAAATTAAAAAGGAACATTGTCATGTGTGTTTTCAACAACGCCGTAACCATCCGTGAAATCACATCAGGATATAAGGGCAAAAAAAATAAGAACATTGTCATTTGTGTTTTCAACAGCGCCGTGACCCTCTACGAAATCACATCGGGATATAAGGGCAAAAAAAACAAGAACATTGTCATTTGTGTTTTCAACAGCGCCGTAACCCTCCGCGAAATCACAGCTACAATTTCTGAGTATGTTGGGTTCATTTTTCTTTTGTCATTATTATGTAATCTGGTATTCAGCTGTTAGAGAGCTAAAATACCCAGAAATGAGGACATATCTATGTTGAATTTATTGTTAGCGGCTTTGGTTATTTAGAAGTTTAATTTTATTTGTTCATCTTTCAAGCACAAACATTTTGTGGACCGTAACGTCTTCATTGTTTCGGGTATGCAGTGAAATAGCCCTAACTTGCAATTGCGATGTTGTCGGGATATAAGGGAAAAAAAAAAAGGAACGTTGTCATTTGTGTTTTCAACAGCACCGTAACCCTCCGCGAAATCACATCGGGATATAAGGGCAAAAAAAACAAGAACGTTGTCATTTGTGTTTTCAACAGCGCCGAGAGAGATTCCCTCCGCGAAATCACAGCTACAATTTCTGAGTACGTTGGGTTTATTTTTCTTTTGTCATTATTATGTAATCTGGTATTCAGCTGTTAGAGAGCTAAAATACCCAGAAATGAGGACATATCTGTGTTGAATTTATTGTTAGCAGCTTTGGTTATTTAGAAGTTTAATTTTATTTGTTCATCTTTCAAGCACAAACATTTTGTGGACTGTAATGTTTTCATTGTTTTGGGTATGCAATGAAACAGCCCTAACTTGCGACTACCTTCACGGTACTTGTGTACATTATCATGTTGTCTTTACAGTGACTGTCCTCATTCAAGTGGCAATTACACAAGGGACAGTCACTGTGAGATGTCCTCATTTGTGACAAGGACAGTCACACTTAGGACATCTCATAGTGATATTCCCTTTTGTAATTTCCACTTGAATGTATTGCTATTGAACCACATTAATGCTTTTCTTCTTCAACAAATGAGGACAGTCACTATAAAGACAACATGATAATGTACACAATTACCAAAAAATGATCTTGTTAATTGATGTAACACTTTGTCTTGCTCACTCCCTATCCTTCACTAGGGTCTCTTTAGGCCAATGTTTTGACTTGATAGGGTACTTAACTATCCCTACACTCTTTAGGTATCTCTACCCAAGATCCCACTCCTTCAACTAGTGCACACCAACAAGAAATACAACGAACTCTGCTCAATACCTATCTAGCTACTAGGACACTCCTAGTCTTGTCTTCACAAATTGAAACACATTCAACTAGAACTTTACTCCATGGAGAGGCTGGCCACTAGGACCTCTATTGGTTTCAATATTACTCCTTCACCTATACTTTTCATCAGTACTTCAATCCGGTTCATCAAACCATGCCAATTGCACCCAAAAATAGGCTGCTAGCAATTAGGCCTTTGTCAAGCCTTTTTGTTTATATTAAGCCACCTAAAGGGCTTAGGATTCAGATGCCCTTTATTGAGAACTCCAAGATATCTAAGGTCTTCTCCTCCTAGATTTTTTGTACACCAACTGCTACAGCCATGCCTAAAAACAAGTATTTTGACACAACTTGGATAGTCTGACTAAGAGTTTTTTTTCTTAGCAGCCAAAGAAACTCACCCAATCTTCTAATTTGACTTGGGGCTTCTTTAGATGTGTGTCTACCTCTCCATGAGATTTTAGTTGAAGCAACCAATGCATTCAGCTTGTTGTAATCTTCTTGTAATGATTTGTCATCCCTAACTATGCTCAACTGACTCACCTAGGACATCATTGCAAACATAGAAAATGAGCTTCCCAGGGTCCCTCCTTCCAAACATATAGTACATGGAGTCTCCTCACCCATTCCAAGAGCCCGTACAAAATTGACAATGGAATGATGAGCTAAGACTCCATTTGTTCAACCTGCCTAGTTCAAACCAATGATAGGGTACTTAACAAAAGAATTAACAAACTAGTTGGAATGCTTCAAAACTCAAAAAAAACACAACACAGAATTAAAAAAACAACTTGTACTAACTTTTCCAATAGACACTGCTAGCTATCTAATCCATTAATCAACTGAAAACAAAGAAACAAAAAAACTCAAGAATTCACTAAAACCGTGTTACTCTACAAATCTTCTTAATTCCAAATGTTTTTCCCCCCAACCTTTTGCACAGATCGATGGAGGCCTCTTATAGTTGATCTGATGCCTAATTCAATGGTTTCATATAGTTACATAACCATCTTACTCGAAAATGCTCCCTTGCACACATGTTGTCAATATTGTGAATGACAACATTGACAACTTGTTACAACCTTTGGGATTTTGGTTCAAAACTTATTGTTCAAACACCATAAGACCCTAACCATGACTTAGTTAGGCTATTTAGACCTCACATAGGCCACTTCTACACTTCTTTGCCCAATTTGACCCCTAAATGCTTCATTCCCACTTTTGCCACAATATTGGTAACTTGGGTACAAATTAGCACTTGCCTTCACAAAGGTCACACATGAGGACATCTCACAGTGATCGATTGTCCCTTGTGTAATTTCCACTTGAATGTATTTCTATTGAACCACATTAATGCTTTTCTTCTTCAACAAATGAGGACAGTCACTCTAAAGACAACATGATAATGTACTCACTGTAAGGACAGTCACAAATGAGGACATCTCACAGTGACTGTCCCTTGTGTAATTGCCGCTTGAATGTATTGCTATTGAACCACATTAATGATTTTCTTCTTCAACAAATGAGGACAGTCACTCTAAAGACAACATGATAATGTACACTCACTGTAAGGATAGTCACAAATGAGGACATCTCACAGTGACTGTCCCTTGTGTAATTGCTGCTTGAATTACACAAGAGACAGTCATTGTGAGATGTCCTCATTTGTGACAAGGACAGTCACACATGAGGACATCTCACAGTGATTGTACCTTGTGTAATTGCCACTTGAATGTATTGCTATTGAACCACATTAATGCTTTTCTTCTTCAACAAATGAGGACAGTCACTCTAAAGACAACATGATAATGTACACTCACTGTAAGGACAGTCACAAATGAGGACATCTCACAGTGACTGTCCCTTGTGTAATTTCCACTTGAATTACATAAGGGACAGTCATTGTGAGATGTCCTCATTTGTGACAAGGATAGTCACACATGAGGACATCTCACAGTGATTGTCCCTTGTGTAATTGTCACTTGAATGTATTGCTATTGAACCACATTAATGCTTTTCTTCTTCAACAAATGAGGACAGTCACTCTAAAGACAACATGATAATGTACACTCACTGTAAGGATAGTCATAAATGAGGACATCTCACAGTGACTGTCCCTTGTGTAATTGCCGCTTGAATTACACAAGGGATAGTCATTGTGAGATGTCCTCATTTGTGACAAGGACAGTCACACATGAGGACATCTCACAGTGATTGTCTGTAATCTCCCCTTTTTGGCTAACTTGGAAAACAGGAACAATTACTCCACTTCTCAGACTTACTCTATCAGATACTTACAATTAAACTAAGTAATGGAGGTTACTTAAGATATCAACCGCTATTTCAGATTCAATCACAATATGTGTGCAAGATGATATTGATACCAATATGTTTAATAGCACTGTCGGATATAATGATATGAAATATGCTATGAATATGATGTTTCCTATCACTTATAGTGATAGTATAATGATGCTATGTCTGATATAAACAATATCGATATACAATCAATAAGTATTGCTTACAACAATGTATTTGCTGTGTCTGATATGATGATGTAATTATGCAAATGTGTAATATCGCTATGAGTGATATGTTGCTATTTCAGATTCTGAATTATATGCTTGCAACTTCAAATATTGATGTTGTTTCTGACTATCCTTTCTATCTGTGCAATCATGGTGTTGTCTCTGATCTGCAATGATAAACTTGAAACCAAACTGCCAAAGGCAGATGCTCTATTGAGTATATCCAAATATGGATAAGTAAATAAAGTTCTAATGATGCCTTGAGTGACTGATGAGAATGCATTCTTATATTGTCTTTAACAAATGAAGAGATGCTATGAATGAGACGTGTCTTATTTCTTCCTCCATGTCCCTTTGTTAATCACACCTTTCCATAATCCGACAGTTCACATAATATTATTTCATTATTTTCTGATCATAGATAACTCCCAGATTGACTCAATATCAAATCTTTTTATGAAGGTAATCTTCCCTAATTGGTAGTGCAACCAGTAGTTAACATCCATTGTGTTTGTATTAGTTTGGTCTAACTATCATTAGTATTTAGTCAATCGATATTAACTCTTGCCTTATCCCATATTGTTATGATGATATCCAATCTTTCTACTCTGATATAAGTTGATATCATTTTCTGATAATTGTCCATTTATTGGTTGATTGCTGGTAATGGAGTTTGATCTTCAAATTGACTTCCATTCCTATTAATACTTAAGGATACATTGTACTTATTATCCATGACTGATGCCTCATTCATCAATAGCTTGTGATATAATCACTGATGCTTTTGTGTTTCTACAAGATGTGGTTTATCTCAGACAATCGATAATCTTTCAATCCTTTAGTCGATATCCTCCTATGTGGTGTCTATTGATATAGATAGTAGAATTCAATCTAGTTTATGTTATTGTCATGATAACATAGGAAGTGATGGTGCATATTTGCTAGTGGGTCTTCATGTTTGATATTGCTTTATCGGATATGTCATTGTCTAAACTTGTGCAATTAATGATTATTTATAATATATGAATGGTTATCCTTCTTGCTTATCAATACATCTTTTGAAACACATAGCGACCTATCCCTTATTCATATCATGTTGATCTTGACTTCATAGTATTTGGTTCATTAATCATCCTCTCATGGTATCGATGTGTAATGACTAGTGATTGTTGTATCACTTCTTCATTCCTCATCGTGATAGATAATGCAAATGTTTAATGTAGATGTATATCGATTACAGATATTTGATATTGCTTTAAACGTTATTATTATTATTATTATTATTAATGTTATTGTTATTATTAAATATTATAATTAATGATGTTAGTAATATTAATAATATTATAATAAATATTATTATAGTGATAACATATTGTTTTATATTGAGAGGTTTATTAATATTATTTATATATTAAAATTATTATATCAATAATTGATTTAATATTATTACTTAATATATTATTATAATATAATATATATATTTTATTAATAATTATTTATTATTAATTTATATTATAATTATAATCATAATTATATTATTTATTAATATTTTAATATTATTTAATTAACATATTACTTATTATGCTAACTATATATTATTATTATCTTTTGATAATAATTATATATTATTGTTATATACTGTTAATAATAGATTATTATATATCATCTAATCATTTTATTATTATACTAAGTTCAATATGTCACGGCTCATGACATTGTCCCTTGTGTAATTGCCACTTGAATGTATTGCTATTGAACAGCATTAATGCTTTTCTTCTTCAACAAATGAGGACAGTCACTCTAAAGACAACATGATAATGTACACTCATTGTAAGGACAGTCACAAATGAGGACATCTCACAGTGACTATCCCTTGTGTAATTTCCACTTGAATTACACAAGGGACAGTCATTGTGAGATGTCCTCATTTGTGACAAGGACAGTCACACATGAGGACATCTCACAGTGATTGTCCCTTGTGTAATTGCCACTTGAATGTATTGCTATTGAACCACATTAATGCTTTTCTTCTTCAACAAATGAGGACAGTCACTCTAAAGACACCATGATAATGTACACTCACTGTAAGGACAGTCACAAATGAGGACATCTCATAGTGACTGTCCCTTGTGTAATTGCCACTTGAATGTATTGCTATTCAGCCACATTAATGCTTTTCTTCTTCAACAAATGAGGATAGTCACTCTAAGGACAACATGATAATGTACACTCACTGTAAGTGTACATTATCATGTTGTATTACAAATGGACCTTATGTTGGTCAGGATATAAGTGCAAAAAAAAAAGGAACGTTGTCATTTGTGTTTTCAACAGTGCCAAGAGAGATTCCCTCCGTGAAATCAAGCGGGTTATCATTTGTGTTTTGAACAAAGCGGGTTGTCATTTGTGTTTTGAACAGCACCGAGAGAGATTCCCTCCGTGAAATCAAGCGGGTTGTCATTTGTGTTTTCAACAGCGCCAAGAGAGATTCCCTCCGCAAAATCACAGCTACAATTTCTGAGTACGTTGGGTTTATTTTTCTTTTGTCATTATTATTTAATCTAGTATTCAGCTGTTACAGAGCTAAAATACCCAGAAATGAGGATATATTTGTGTTGAATTTATTGTTAGCGGCTTTGGTTATTTAGAATGCTTCCCCACAATACTTAATTACACAAGGGACAGTCACTGTGAGATGTCCTCATTTGTGACAAGGACAGTCACACATGAGGACATCTCACAGTGACTGTCCCTTGTGTAATTGCCACTTGAATGTATTGCTATTCAACCACATTTATGGGCCCGTTTGGACCACGACACACAGTAGCATCTACAGAGAAGAATATCCCAGGTGTAACAAGTTGTAAGAATATACCAACAGTTCTAAGAAGTTCCCTAGCACGTAGTAGCATCTACAGAGAAGAATATACAACATGAGGGCAGCCACTGTAAAGACAACATGATAATGTACACTCATTGTATGTGTACATTATCATGTTGTCTTTATAGTGACTGACCTCATTCAAGTGGCAATTACACAAGGGACAGTCACTATGAGATGTCCTCATTTGTGACAAGGACAGTCACACATGAGGATATCTCACAGTGACTGTCCCTTGTGTAAGCCACTTGAATGTATTGATATTCAACCACATTTATGGGCCCGTTTGGACCATGGCACACAATAGCATCTACAGAGAAGAATATCCCAGGTGTAACAAGTTGTAAGAATATACCAACAGTTCTAAGAAGTTCCCTAGCACATAGTAGCATCTTCTAATTGTCTATACCACTTCACAAGGTATTGTTTGCACACATTGTTTTTGGTTCTTTTGATGACCCTTGTTTTGAAATTGCTATTAGGCCTTGTAGCTTATATGTTTTGATTGCTGGAGAGCTTCTAAAGCTAAGCAAGAAGACCATTGCACAAGTTATAGTCGCGCGCTCAGGTTTGAAAATTGTATATTTTTTAATCTAATGTATATTTTAACTAGACTTTTAGCTTATTTTTGCTATATATTTTAATCTAAAGGGAATCATGGATGTGAACTTGAAAGAATTTTGTACTTAGTTCTTATGGAGAGAATAGTAGTAGTTTACGGTCTAATATCAAATAGAGTTTTCCAATTACAGAAAGTTAATGAATTCTAATAGCTTATATGTTTTGATTGCTGGAGAGCTTCTAGAGCTAAGCAAGAAGACCATTGCACGAGTTATAGCCGCGCGCTCAGGTTTGAAAATTGTATATATTTTAATCTAATGTATATTTTAATCCTTTTGCCATGTCATGTAATATGTCTTGCCTTGTAGCTTATATGTTTTGAAATTGCTGTTAGGCCTTGTAGCTTATATGTTTTGATTGCTAGAGAGCTTCTAGAGCTAAGCAAGAAGACCATTGCACTAGTCGTAGTCGCGTGCTCAAGCATGAAAATTGTATATTTTTTAATCTAATGTATATTTTAACTAGACTTTTAAAATATTAAAGGATTTAACTAGGTCTAAGAAGATTTGTGTACTTTTGACAATTTTGCTTAGTCACTGAAAGTTGTAGACCGAAGTTTTCATAGCCCAATTTTTGCTTCCTGCGGAGAACGATCATGTCAGATAATATAAGTGAAGAACAAAATAGGGAGACAATCGCTAGATTGTGGTCTAACTTGAAAAGAAAAGGTGATGGAAAATGTTATTGTCCCTGCAAAATTTGTAAGGGCTTAAACCGTAGAAGATTGCTAATCAAAACAGTTAAGAGACATTGTAGGGAGAATGGTCACATTGAAGGGGGGCATGACTATCATCCACTGGTAAGTTGTTCATTATATCATTTTAACAATTTATATACATATGAAATCACTTGATGATGAGTTGAAGATCATGGTTTATTTATGTTAATCAATTTTATATAGGTTGATCTCACCAGGGAAGTACATGATATGGAGGAACATGGGGGTGCGAATATCCAAGGTGAAGATAATGATCCCATGGAAGATGACGATCATGCGCTAGAAAACACAATTGAAGATGATGGTATAAATACATTGATCCATGACACATTTAGTCCAAGCGGATCTGATCATGATGATGATGATAGCCTTGATGTACCTCTACTTGAGAAGGCATATGAGCCCCTATACAAAGACTCCCAAACAACTCTTCTCTCTGTTGTATTGTTGTTGTTGAACTTGAAGGTTATGAATGGTTTATCCAACATAACAATGTCACGTATGTTAAGGTATGTCATATATGTCTTTATAGTTAACAAAGGGTGAATAATGTACCACTAATATTGTTTATATTAACAACTTATATTTTTTGCTGTAGATTGATAGGCGAGTTTTTGTTACCACCATCAAATATTCTACCTCGCTCATATCGAGAATTATCTGCTATTATGAAAGATATTGGAATGGAGTATCAAGCAATACATGCTTGTCCCAATGATCATATTATATATTATAAAGAACATGAATTTGCAACACAATGCCCTGTATGTCATACGAGTAGATATCAAACAGATTGAATAACAAAAAAGGTGCCTCACAAGGTTCTTCGTTACATCCCCATTATTCCACGGATGCGACAATTATTCAGGTGTACTAGCTTGGCACAATTTATGGATTACCATGCACGCAATAGAAGTCGAGATGACATTATTCGAATCCCTACGGATGGTTCAACATTTATGCACATAGAGGAAAAGTGGAAACACTTCAAAGAAGAACCTCATAATCTCAGGCTTTCATTGGCAGCGGATGGTGTCAATCCATTTGGAGAGATGAGATCTGTTTGCTCGGTGTGGCTTGTTTTTGTTATCAACAATAACATTCCTCCGTGGATGTCAATAAAGAGGGAGCACATTATGTTGGCAATGATTGTTCCAGGTATTGTATCATTTGATAGTTATTAATTTACATGTACTTACAAATCTTACAGTAAAATGGTCACAATAATTATGTAATGTTACTGTTCATTCAAGTAGGTAAATATCAAGTTAAAAGCTATAAGTGTTATAATGTGTACGTTTTAATGTTTTTAATTTTTATGTGATGCTTATGATGGATGTGATTATGATTATGATGTGATTATGCTCACGATAATTGAATTACATTTGCAGGAAATTGAACCCCTTTCAAGAGCATCCCGCACAGTCTCATGGATCGACAGGTATAAGTCAATACACCTTATAGAAAGTCTATTTAATACACTTATCAATAGTAAGATTGATGTCTTCTAAGATCTCTCCCATTTGCAGGTACCAGCAAATAGGTATTTTTCAGAAGTGTCTTCCTCGAGTGAGGGAAATATAGGAATAGAAGAGGACAGTGAGACATGCAGTTTATCTAGAATAGGGAGATTAACTAGAGGTCAAAGGACTAGAAGGAAATTCAATAAACACATGAAATTTTTCCTTGCTCAAGGGGGGTCATGTTCTTATGATGATGAGATGAAAGGCGACATCGAGGTGCCCTTGAGGTACCAACATCTACAGAAACATTGGGTACCCAAGGAACTTCCTCCAATAAACACTGATTTTTGTGTTAATGAGAGGATATATCGCATAGCACCATCATCATTACATGGTTTGGGCCTATTTTCTATGGATGGCATAAAGGTGTCTTACAACAAAGTTTCTAAATTGATGGAGTATGTTGGACCATGTTACGATTACAAAAGTTGGATGCATATTGTTCAATATAAAAAAAGTATGCGTAGGTATGCACTCTCGGCAAATTATATACAACAGCAAGACAATAATCAAAGTAAAAGTGTGGCTATATACATTGATGGAAGGCCAAAAGCAACAGGGAATATTGCGGGTTTTATAAATAGTACACGACCTGGGTCAACTATAAAGCAACCCAATTGCATATTTGAGGCGCGCGAGGGAAATCATGTATTCATCTGTGCGATAAAATCAATACGTGCAGGGGAAGAGCTGCTTATTGATTACAATTTGAACCGCATAGATACAAACGAGGCTACTATCATGGGGGTGGTACATGCTATTAAACCAACTTCTAATCAATGACTCCAACATACCATTTAGTTATTAAATTTTTGGCTAACATTTTTATACTTGATCTTTGACACAGGGGCACAATATGGAGCAACTGCCCGAAGGTGATGGTGACGATATTCCTAGCTCATCTACACATGAGCAGGTAAAACTCATTGTAATTGTGCAAACTAGATAGAAGCAAAATGTTATTTTTTTTAATGTTATTTTCTTCATTGTTTTGGAGTAATTTTGATAATACTAATACTATTGTTGTCACAGAGGGCCGGTGGTCGGAGAGAGGGAAAGCAACCTGCAGTCCCTCAGGAGTCCCCCCTTGTGGACCCTTTTTTTATTGATTTAGCAGAGACCGATGACCCGATCGGTTCCATTAAAAAGCTGCTAAAGAAAATTGGGAAAGAACTTCTACGTTTGGTATCCATACATCCTCAGACTCAGGAAATAAAAGACAGGGCAGCTGAGTTGTTGCGCACTTCTGAAAACTTTAAAGTAAGTATTAATGAAATTTTTAATTATTACAAGAGTTCAATAATGGTTTTTATGTTATGCTCTTTTATGACATTAATTAAAATATGGATGCATTGTCTTTACAGAGTTATTTGCGTAATTTTGAACCCCATTCCCATGATGAGGCCGGTATTGCAAGTGGTTCAGGTAGATCACATGTTCCATTCCCCACTTGTGTTTTCCACTGAATATATATAGGAATGATCATAATCATTGACAATACATGCTCGAACAATCTTTTTTTTTAATGCTCTAACAATCTTGTCCATGCTAGTCCACGCGTTCTATATTTATGCATGCTCTAACAATTTTATTCTTCAGCTCCTTTCCATGATGATATGACAACGCCACCTCCATCCAGGACAGCCACAAATGTCTTGCCGACTGCCATGTCAACAACACACAGCCTAAATGCACCAACTGTTGCACCATCTACTGGTACACAAATCCCTCTTTTTCTCTCTTTTGTTATGTGTTTAGGTGTTATGTGTTTACGATGTAGATCCCTTGATTGTGTTTGTGCCATGGGTGCTCTGCACCAATTTATTTCCCTTGAAGTATTATTTCTTGGAGGCATTTGATAATGGTTTTCATTTTTTGCAATAGGAGATGCAACAAGTCCCGATGCAACATCATTTCCTAGATGTTCCCGTGTTCCTAGTACGGGAACGGTGAAGGATTGCGTATTGATCATCAGTGACGATGAAGGCGTTCCCTTAAAAGTATCCAAACTTCCAGGTACTTTAAAGTTATTATTATTCTATAGTGATATAATAGTAATTTAGTTTTTGATCACTCTTCATCGACTAATGATCCCATGATTATTTTGTAGGGAATGATATTTTTTGGTGAAAACTTGGTGACGAGTGTTTGCGGATATTCGGGCCCACCATACGTACATGGTGGAACATCATATCCTAACTAAAACCCCAAACCACTATTTTGATTTCATATCATTGCTAGAATAGTTTTCCTTTTCATCAATTTCTTGAACTATATTAAAGGTAGCTTCTCTTCATTTATGAGTCTAACATGTTTTTTTTTACTTAAAAGGTGGAATAACCAAGATAAAAAGTTGAAGGATGATCTTGTACATAGTATGACCCAGCTTTTTGGACCTCGTGCATTCGAGAGAAACAAGCTCCTTGAAAGAGCTGGTTTATGTTTGAAGTATATTAGGGACCAGTACAGGAAATATTTAGAGGTTAACCCAAGGCACGAGCGTCCGCCCTGTGTTCTTGAGGCTGAGTGGCAGGGTTTGATTTTGGATGGAAAGTATAAAGCTGACATGAAAAAAGGAATTACGCCAGTAGAGAGTAGAGCAAGGTATGTGATACTTTTGAGAATGTAATTATGTACTAATTAACCTCTAAATTTTTCCTGTACTGGTCTCTAACATATTTCAAAATTTTCATAGATTGCCTGACACATCAAAGGCAACAAAGGCAAGATTAGAAAAGCACGGGACACACAAGCTCGACTCTGGTGGTTTTTCCAAACTTCAAGCACGAGTTGTAAGTATTAGTAAATGAAAACTTGTATCAATTTTTTTATATATTGCAAGGAAATTTTTTTTGATCAAACAATGCAAGTAAAATTCACCATACCAAGAAAAAATGTAGGGGTCAGAGTTCAATAGATGCCTCATAGAAGAGGACAACAGAATTGGCTTCCAACAAGGCTATAGAGCCGTGGCTGAACGGCTACAAGCTGAAATCAGTGTGTAAGGTTCAAATAATGATGCATCTGAGCCACAGGTAAATAAGCTAAATGAAATTTATTTCAAATTGAATACTTTACCAATTAGTCTATTTGATGTTAAGTTCTAATATAAAGTGAGTATATCTATTTTAAGAAAGCAATGATAACAATGTGTAGGATATTGGAATGCAGCCTGACAATCCTTCTACACAATCTATGCATAATGAAGGTTCGCATGATGTGCATCCTAGTGGTGGAGGTATACATTTGCTATTAAAATTTTTATATGTAATTACAATTGGTGTTTGGATTAATGTAACATTTTGTATAGCAACTGTAGAGGATCCAGGGGTCGGTGCTCATGAGCATGTTGAGGTTGAGTCTAGACAAAATGATGTGGCCAGATCAGGTAATTAAAGAGCGCCACAGTTATGTTCTTTAAAATAATTAAATACTTGTAACAATTATAATTAAATATTTTAAATTTAACTCTTTTATTTGTTATTGTAGAGGACCCCCCTTTGCAGCAGCATAGGAATTTGAGATCATCAAGAACAAAGAACAAAACAACTGATGAGGGGGGTATTGATGATAACACTGATGCTCCTCTTAGAGCTTACATAGAAAAAAAAATTAGAAAGAGAAAAAAGAAATGATTGTCATCTAAATACCTTAATTGATAATGACTGAATTTTATGTCTCAATGAATTTAATTATGTGCTAATGAATGTTCATAAATTATGTGTTTATTTTCATATTGATGAATGTTGCGTGTTAACGAATCTAATGTGTTAATGAATGTTATCATGTGATATTGATTGAATGTTACATTTTATTAATAATTGAAAGAATGAATGAATATTAGATGTTAACGGGGAATGTAGAGTGATGTTAGGGGGAGGGGGGTGGGGCCAAATGAGCTTCCACCTTCACGTGGTTGGCCCTGTTTAGTAGAGAATATTAAACTATATTCTCGAAAAAAAGTGAAGCTCAATAAGATACTAAATGAGTCAAAATGGTTATCAAGGTCCTCTATCCATAAGATGCTTGTAGTCAAAATGGTTATTAATAAGATACTTGTAGTCAAAATGGTTATCTAGGTTCTCTATCCATTCCATAAGTTCTTCACCATTCAAACTTCCTCCATAACAAGGAATGTGCTCTAGGTTAGTCATGAAGCCTAGCATGGACTCTCTGTCAGATAGAGCCACTATTTCAGAGCCTTTTCTGTGCATTTCCTTCAAGCACTGTACAGTGTACGGATGTGAAAGGGAGGGCAGACCAGTGTGGAAGTTAGAGTATGTATATCTTATGCTTTGAGAGTTTATTTGGTAGATTCAAGACACCTTATATCAAAGTTATTCCTTTTTCTTATCTGTTGTTCTGTCAAACCCTCATTTTTTGGGTTATTGCATTCAAATGGCCTTAACTTGCAAATAAACCATAGGATATCCTCTGTTCTTTGTAAAATGCAAGTTAAGGGGGTTTATTTTCATATTTTAAAAGCTTTGGAACAGGATACTAAGCCAAAGAATTTCAAGAGCAAGCCCTAGGTCAAGAATCTCAATGTTCTTGACTAGGAGTTGATGGATTATGCAAGATCAGAGGGTAGCGGCAAGTAAAGGACCTCAAGCCTTGTTGAATCTAGATCTTTAGAGCATGGTGGACATCTTCAAACTCTGATCTTGGTTTCATGCACCCATTTTCAATGCCTTGTTTTGGAACCCACACCCAAAGGCATGCATTAGGTCTGCGGACTCAATAAGGACATTGATATGCTGGAGTGGAGTCAGGGTCTGGGAGTTGGAGGATTGTTAGAACATCAAAAAGGGTACTCAAAAAACATATAAGTTCATAAGGTCCTTTGTCAAATTGAAGAGTTATTGCTGCAGAACAGGTTTTGGAGACCTACTAGAGTCACTAGGTCTATTTGGACCCGTTTGGACCACGACACACAGTAGCATCTACAGAGAAGAAGTTTGGTATGCAATGGTCTTGAAACCTCCTGAGAAATTCTTGGTATGCATTTGTGTGGTGCAAAAGCTTCGTTGAAAGAGAAAAAGAAGAAAAGAATAGAAATGATTTTTTTTCTTTTTATGTCATATACTGTAACCAGCTACTTATAACTTGCAAAAATTATTATAACCATTTGAAATTGAAACTTAGTTTAATGTGAAACTGAGAACTGCTTTATTAGAGCTTTCTGTGATTTAGATTCAGACATCAAGAACATTGTTTGCCTAATATTGTGATTAATGCTTATTTATTAATATCTCATACTGACAAACAATTGATAATTGTAGGGAAAATGTCATTGGGGGTCTTTGAGGATCCACCAGAAGCCAAGGAGAAAAAGTATTCAAATGCTAAAGATGGTGTAACAGTCCTTACAGCTGTTGAACCTTGCTGTGTAGATCATCTCCGATTCTCCAAGTTCAACAGTACTATGGTATTCCTTTGGATACTTCTAATGGTAAATTTCAGACATCAAGTTCTTTTCATATGAAACTACTACATTTGTAATCTGTAGTTTTAAACTTTTAGTTTATAAATGTTCATCAGCTTTAGTTCGTATGCTGCCATTTCAAGTATGATTAATGAAGTTACCTTTATCACAGGATGAAAGTGAGTAGTCAGCATACTGGTACGGAGCTGGCAGCATTGATACGGTGACTAGGGCATCATTTAATGGTGGTATTGTGTTTTCCCATATTTAGGGCATCGGCCTTTTGAAGCATTGCCTTCATCTTTCTTAAGTTTGAGTTTTAAGTTTGTTTATCTCTCTCGGCACTGTTGAAAATACAAATGACAACGTTCTTGTTTGTTTTGCCCTTATATCCCGATGTGATTTCGCGGAGGGTTACGGCGCTGTTGAAAACACAAATGAAAACACAAATCCCTTGTGTAATTGCCACTTGAAGGAGGACAGTCACTGTAAAGACAAAATGATAATGTACACTTACAGTGAGTGTACATTATCATGTTGTCTTTAGAGTGACTATCCTCATTTGTTGAAGAAGAAAAGCATTAATGTGGCTAAATAGCAATACATTCAAGTGGCAATCACACAAGGGACAGTCACTGTGAGATGTCCTCATTTGTGACTGTCCTTACAGTGAGTGTACATTATCATGTTGTCTTTAGAGTGACTGTCCTCATTTGTTGAAGAAGCAAAGCATTAATGTGGTTCAATAGCAATACATTCAAGTGGCAATTACACAAGGGACAATCGATCACTGTGAGATGTCCTCATGTGTGACTATCCTTGTCACAAATGAGGACATCTCACAATGACTGTCCCTTGTGTAATTCAAGTGGCAATTACACAAGGGACAGTCACTGTGAGATGTCCTCATTTGTGACTGTCCTTACAATGAGTGTACATTATCATGTTGTCTTTAGAGTGACTGTCCTCATTTTTTGAAGAAGAAAAGCATTAATGTGGTTCAATAGCAATACATTCAAGTGGCAATTACACAAGGGACAATCGATCACTGTGAGATGTCCTCATGTGTGACTATCCTTGTCACAAATGAGGACATCTCACAATGACTGTCCCTTCTGTAATTGCCACTTGAATGAGGACAGTCACTGTAAAGACAACATGATAATGTACACATACAATGAGTGTACATTATCATGTTGTCTTTACAGTGGCTACCCTCATGTTGTATATTCTTCTTTGTAGATGCTACTATGTGCTAGGGAACTTCTTAGAACTGTTGGTATATTCTTACAACTTGTTACACCTGGGATATTCTTCTCTGTAGATGCTACTGTGTGCTATGGTCCAAACGGGTCCATAAATGTGGTTGAATAGCAATACATTCAAGTGGAAATTACACAAGGGACAGTCACTGTGAGATGTCCTCATGTGTGACTGTCCTTGTCACAAATGAGGACATCTCACAGTGACTGTCCCTTGTGTAATTGCCACTTGAATGAGGACAGTCACTGTAAAGACAACATGATAATGTACACAAGTACCGTGAAGGTAGTTGCAAGTTACGGCTGTTTCATTGCATACCCGAAATAATGAAGATGTTACGGTCCACAAAATGTTTCTGCTTGAAAGATGAACAAATAAAATTAAACTTCTAAATAACCAAAGCTGCTAACAATAAATTCAGCATAGATATGTCCTCATTTCTGGGTATTTTAGCTCTGTAACAGCTGAATACCAGATTACATAATAATGACAAAAGAAAAATAAACCCAACGTACTCAGAAATTGTAGCTGTGATTTCGCGGAGGGAATCTCTCTCGGCACTATTGAAAATACAAATGACAACGTTTCTCTACATTATCATGTTGCCTTTACAGTGACTGTCCCTTGTGTAATTGCCACTTGAAGGAGGACAGTCACTGTAAAGACAACATGATAATGTACACTTATAGCCTGTGTACATTATCATGTTGTCTTTAGAGTGACTATCCTCATTTGTTGAAGAAGAAAAGCATTAATGTGGCTAAATAGCAATACATTCAAGTGGCAATCACACAAGGGACAGTCACTGTGAGATGTCCTCATTTGTGACTGTCCTTACAATGAGTGTACATTATCATGTTGTCTTTAGAGTGACTGTCCTCATTTGTTGAAGAAGAAAAGCATTAATGTGGTTCAATAGCAATACATTCAAGTGGCAATTACACAAGGGACAATCGATCACTGTGAGATGTCCTCATGTGTGACTATCCTTCTCACAAATGAGGACATCTCACAATGACTGTCCCTTGTGTAATTCAAGTGGCAATTACACAAGGGACAGTCACTGTGAGATGTCCTCATTTGTGACTGTCCTTACAATGAGTGTACATTATCATGTTGTCTTTAGAGTGACTGTCCTGATTTGTTGAAGAAGAAAAGCATTAATGTGGTTCAATAGCAATACATTCAAGTGGCAATTACACAAGGGACAATTGATCACTGTGAGATGTCCTCATGTGTGACTATCCTTGTCACAATGAGGACATCTCACAATGACTGTCCCTTCTGTAATTGCCACTTGAATGAGGACAGTCACTGTAAAGACAACATGATAATGTACACATACAATGAGTGTACATTATCATGTTGTCTTTACAGTGGCTGCCCTCATGTTGTATATTCTTCTCTGTAGATGCTACTATGTGCTAGGGAACTTCTTAGAACTGTTGGTATATTCTTACAACTTGTTACACCTAGGATATTCTTCTCTGTAGATGCTACTGTGTGCTGTGGTCCAAACGGGCCCATAAATGTGGTTGAATAGCAATACATTCAAGTGGCAATTACACAAGGGACAGTCACTGTGAGATGTCCTCATGTGTGACTGTCCTTGTCACAAATGAGGACATCTCACAATGACTGTCCCTTGTGTAATTTGCCACTTGAATGAGGACAGTCACTGTAAAGACAACATGATAATGTACACAAGTACCGTGAAGGTAGTTGCAAGTTATGGCTATTTCATTGCATACCCGAAACAATGAAGATGTTATGGTCCACAAAATGTTTGTGCTTGAAAGATGAACAAATAAAATTAAACTTCTAAATAACCAAAGCCGCTAACAATAAATTCAACATAGATATGTCCTCATTTCTGGGTATTTTAGCTCTGTAACAGCTGAATACCAGATTACATAATAATGACAAAAGAAAAATAAACCCAACGTACTCAGAAATTGTAGCTGTGATTTCGCGGAGGGAATCTCTCTCGGCACTATTGAAAATACAAATGACAACGTTTCTCTACATTATCATGTTGCCTTTACAGTGACTGTCCCTTGTGTAATTGCCACTTGAAGGAGGACAGTCACTGTAAAGACAACATGATAATGTACACTTACAGCCCGTGTACATTATCATGTTGTCTTTAGAGTGACTATCCTCATTTGTTGAAGAAGAAAAGCATTAATGTGGCTGAATAGCAATACATTCAAGTGGCAATTACACAAGGGACAGTCACTGTGAGATGTCCTCATTTGTGACTATCCTTACAGTGAGTGTACATTATCATGTTGTCTTTAAAGTGACTATCCTCATTTGTTGAAGGAAAAAAGCATTAATGTGGTTCATTAGCAATGTATTCCCAGCATCTGTACCTGCATCTCTCTTATATACTACAAGTTGCTTGCCATCAGAAATTGCAGTTCCCTCACGTGACATTGATGGTGAAGTGTTCTTTTCAAAACCATCATCTGTGGTTACCAATGCTCCTGTTTTAGGCAATAAGTTTGTTGCATTCCATGAGCCATTGGTCAAGTTTCTTCTACGAGCTTCTGATGACTCAAAATCTAAGCAGTGCCTACGCATGCCTCGTTGTGGTTGATTATCATTCTGTACATGAATTATAATGAGTAATCAGTTTTGGGCCTTGGAATCTTGTATGTAACATGCACAGGCATTTCATGGCTAAATGAATCTATTTTAAAAGCATCAACTTTTCTTACATGATGCTAGATACATAAGTAGAACAAGCGTATATCAAATTGGAAGCAATCAGAACTCCACAATGACATATTATTTAGAGTACTCTTCAGTTTAAGTAATAATGCATATATTGACACTGTAAAGACAACATGATAATGTACACTCACTGTAAAGACAACATGATAATGTACACTCACTGTAAGGACAGTCACAAATGAGGACATCTCACAGTGACTGTCCCTAGTGTAATTGCCACTTGAATGTATTGCTATTCAGCCACATTAATGCTTTTCTTCTTCAACAAATGAGGATAGTCACTGTAAAGACAACATGATAATGTACACTCACTGTTCTACACTCACTGTGAGTGTACATTATCATGTTGTCTTTACAGTGACTATCCTCATTTGTTGAAGAAGAAAAGCATTAATGTGGCTGAATAGCAATACATTCAAGTGGCAATTACACTAGGGACAGTCACTGTGAGATGTCCTCATTTGTGACTGTCTTTACAGTGAGTGTACATTATCATGTTGTCTTTACAGTGGCTATCCTCATTTGTTGAAAGAAAAAAGCATTAATGTGGTTCATTAGCAATGTATTAAATAAATTTATTTATTTTAATCCACCCACGGGCGTCGCAATTGCGACGGCAACCCGTTGCAATGCGATGCAGGCACCCGTCACAATTGCTTGGGAGGTCCGTCGCGATTGCGATGGCCCTCCGAAGCCATGCGACGGGGGGGTGACGCCCATGCCACTAACAAATCTTAGGCACATTGCAATGGCTACCCATAGACGTCGCAATTTGCGACTAAAAATAGCGACGTCTATGGGTGTTGCTATTGCGACACATAGCTGTCGCAATTGCGACACATAGCCATCGCAAAATGCCCCCAAATGTATTAGTGAGTTTACTTCATATTCCTATTTCAAACGGTTTAACGACAATATGCATCGAAATCCAAAAGCTTTTTTCAAAATGTAGAGTTTAGTGTTTGTTCAGGTAAAAAAGTATAACCCACTATTGTGGGTTCACCCGAAGACAATATTACTTCATGGTGATTTGGAGGAGGAAATTTATATGTCACAACTAGAGCATTTCATTGAAAAAGTTAATTAAAACCTTGTTTGTAAGTTGAATAAATATCTATATGGTTTGAAATAGTCTCCTAGAATGTGGTATCAAAAATTTTACACCTATGTGTTGTCTTTGTAATTTTTGAAATCTAAACTTGAAAATGGTCATATTATTATCATAGTCCTATATGTGGATGATATGTTGTTTATTGGGAATGGTAAAAGAATAATTTAATAGTTGAAGTCTCAGTTAGAAACACAATTTGAAATGAAAGATCTAGGTCCAGCTAGATATATTCTTGGTATTGACATCATTAGAGATAGAGCTAGCAAAAATCTTTGGATGAGCTAGAGTAAGTATGTTAACTCTATGTTGGAGAGATTCAACATGACAACTTGCAGGTAATTAGTTGTTCCATTGTTATAAGGGGTGAAGATTTTTATGGAGGATTGTCCAAAATCTCCTACTAAGATGGATGACATGTCTAGATTACCTTATGTGAGTGTTGTTGGCAGCTTAATGAATGCTATGGTCTATACGAGGCTAGACTTTTGCTAAATAGTGGGAATCCTTAGTCGGTATATGGCTAATCCTGGAAGGGTGCATTGGGATGCAGTGAAGAGAGTGTTTAGGTATTTGAGGGGTACATTTGATTATTCCTTTTGTTTTCATGGTAATCCCACCAGACCTTGATATTCAATTTGCATTCATGGATATGTGGATTTTGATTGGGAAGGTGACATTGAAAGAAGAAGATCCACCAGTGGATATGTTTTCATAATATTTGGTGGTGCAATTAGTTGGATGAGTAAGTGATAGGATGTAATTTCTTTATCCACTATGGAAGTAGAGTATATGGCAGCTAGTCATGCTTCTAAAGGGTCCATTTGGCTTGAGATTGTGTTCTGATATTGGTTTTGATGCAGAATAGATTACTATCTATTGTGACAATTAGAGTGCTATATTTTTAGCAAATAATGTTACTTTCCATGCCACAACAAAGCATATTGATGTACAGTATCATTTTGATTGTGATATGGTGGAAGATGGAAAGGTAAAATTGGAAAAGGTTTCTACTTTGGAGAATATTATAGATGCATTGACGAAGCTAGTGAGCACTAAGAAATTCAGATGGTGTGTTGGTTCTATGGGACTTGGGGCCTTGAGAAGATGATAGAGTTTTGAATCTTGACAGATCTTCGACAAGTGAGAGAATATTGGGATTAAGGTATCTCAACCTTTGATTCTAAACATTTTAAATTTTATTATTTGTTTATTTTTCCGCCCACTTTGGAAGTCTTAATTTTAAGGAGATAGTGTCATAAGTTTCTATGTTGAATCTATGTAATGATTATGATAGTTACTAGTTTGGTGGAAGAGTCATGGAGAGTTAATATTTGGAAATTAATATTTAGGTGGAGTTCACTTTTTGCAAATGGTGTGAGGTAGGTGTTGCATATGGAATGGTGACCATTTTGGTTGAGTTATGCTAGATGTTTCTATATGCAACGTGTCATTGGTTTAGCATGTTGACACCACATACTTCTTTAGTATTCGAGATGGTTTTGAAAACCATGGGCTCTTTCTACTTGTGTTGAGATATATAAAATTATGTAGCTCCTTAGTGCATTTTATGAGGTTAGGTTGGATATCTTCTAAGGAGTGTTTATGTGTCAGATATTCTCTTGAATTATCTACAATCTGATTTAATCATGATAAGAATTGGCTCAAGACACTGTATTGTAACTGTTATTGTTATTGATAATACATTTGAGTTTGGCGTTTGGAGGGTGGGTTTTTTCCTGAAAGGGTTTTCCCACATATATTTAGTGTTATGTGTTTATTTGCTTAAATATGATTTTGTATATGTGTTTATCTAGTTTGAAATAAGTTAAGGGTTTGTAAGAAATTTTATACAACATCTATCATGTTATATTTAGCATTTGGAAGCATTATTCCACACTTGGATTCCTTTCAATATAAACAATTACGCTATTATCATGCTTAATGGTGAAGATTAAGTAGACTTCTCAATAATAATTTGGAAATGGTGTACTATTGTGGAGTATGTACCATAGAAAAATTATCTGCAACATTGGTTTCTATTTTTTCCAAGGTTGTGTCGATAAAACCCCTACATTAGCCTTATGCATAAACTATTTTGTAGATGAAGAGAGTTTCAATTAGTTCTAGGTATAATGGTAGAGGATTCAGATGTATGTATTAAGGCTAATGTGGATGCACTAGATATGCTAGGGAATGCCCATTTCCTCATAGGGTCTTTCTAATTTTGGAGGAAAAGCATATCGCATACCACTAAAGATTGATAAAACTCAATAATAAGATAGATTACTTTTTATAAATTAGTTTTGAATGAGAAGCTCCTCTCATTAATATTGATGACAAGTGGATTCAAAATTTTGATGTTATTGCCCAAATATTTGAGGAGACATATTTTGATTCATTATTGGCAGCACCACTTGAGGATGTTGGAAGTCTTATTGGGAAAGAAAGATATTGAGAGGGGGATAAGTCAGGATCTATAAAAATTTTACTCTTTGAAACAAATTCAACATGTATATCATGAATGACATAAACATAAAATTCAATGTTGTAATAGATCTAACTGTTAATCACATCCATGAAAATGAAACGTGTACATAAAACAAAATATTTTCTAACCTAGAAACCCTTAAAAGGTGAAACTAGGGTGGGGATGACACCCAAAAATCTTCACTACTATAGCAATAAAGTGTGCCTATTAGGACTACAAATTGTTGATCACTTCTGGTGATCTACCCTATGAGGGGTCTACCCTGCTAAGAGCTTATAGAGTTATACAATCTATCTTGATTAGAGGATTTAAACATACAACTAAGTAAGCACCATGCTAGGAGATTTACAAAGGTCTATTAGGACCACTCTCTTAAGAGATTTACCCTGATTTACTTTCTAGAATGTATTAGTACCTAATCCTTTGGTTTGCACTTCAAATGTTGATAATGGATCTCCTCTTTCCAATTCTTATCTGATCTCAAAATCTGATATAACTTTGTTATGTCCTTCACTACTCTTCTCGGTCACTCTGCCTGATC
>BSBK01008447.1:0-7500 GCA_027943335.1 Chamaecyparis obtusa
TGCTATATCTTGATTAATTTCTTTCATTTTCATGTTAAAATGGGGTTTTGTACTGATTTTTTTAATAATATATGAAATCAATTTGAAATTTATATTTGTTTATTATTTAATCAAGCATGGATGACAACAATGAAGATAATAACCCTCCCCCACCAAATAATGATCCCCAAAACAATCCAAAACCACTTCAAAACCCTCAATCTTTAGAGGATTTGATATAGGAGAACTTGAACACTATATGGGGCTTCAAAAACATGTATCAGAATATACCTACGTTAGCTCCTATGCTTTCCACCCTAAATACCATTGTTGAAAACATTGACACCCTTACGCAGCAACATAATGTTGCTCTTCATTGGCGTGATGATATGCACGCCCAATTTAATGACGAGCTTGACCATGATGGGGTTGTGGCCCTTAATATAACTAAGGAAGATATAGCCTCCCTTTTTGTTAATCCTAAAACCAGATTAAAAGTTGACCCTAAAAAGCCCAAATTATCAATAAAATGGTGCACAAATGAAGTAATGTGCACACACTTTTGGGATCGCTGGTGGATGGTTTTTGATAAACCACCCCATATCAATTTGGAGCTCCCTTTCTATTTCATAAAAAAATTGTATGTTGAGTTTGTCCTTGGTCACAATGTTAATTATTGGAGCATGAGGCCCAACATGGGTGTAGGCGAAGGAGCTCCTCAGACTAGGCCATTTTCCCAATGCAAAAATGCCACTACCTTTGTCCCCCCCAATGATATCACACCCCCTCCTCCAATACAACATCCTGATATCATTGTAGAGGCTGCCTCATAGAGTATTAGGGTCATTCATTTGCTGAGTGATTAGTTGATCAAGTAGACCAGGTCATTGTTGCCTCCCGGTGTGGATGATGTTGGGGCATCAACATCTAGCAGTAGTTCACATGTATGTGTGCCCCATATTTGCATTATATGCAAGAATTTGTGCTTCGGATCGCTTACTGATGTTGATACATATCAATATGTTATTGGTGAGGAGGATATAGGTGACGTAGCTGCAGAGGCTACAACACCTCATGGAGCATCTACGTCTCATGAGAGTGCTGAGGAGGGGGTACGCAAAGCCATGGACTCCTGTTGATACGGTAAGAGTAAACATTATAAATAAACTTGTCACGTGACTTATTTAATTTAAAAATAATTAATTTATTTAGATTAGTTTTAATGATTTCATGCACTTATGTATATATATTTTTTCCATTTATGTTCAGTCGATGACAGAGGAGGAGTTGAGACAGGTGGATGACTCCACACTTTCGGCAATAAAATTCATACATTTACTAATATATTATCATCTTATTGTACTCTTGCAAGCTACAACTGATGTCAGTGGGGGGCACAAGGGGGTTCCTTCTTCATGTGTCGACAAAGGAAAGGTAATTAATTATTTGAGATTAATTATGCATGCATATGTATTCCACTTGTGTGTAGTAATAAATATTTTACTTGCACTTTATTGTATAGGGTGTGGCTCTTGATGATGTCTCGACATAGGTTCAGGAGCCTAAGTTGACAGGCATTTCGATTCGGAGTGATAGCCCGATTGTACATTGAATTTTACATATTGTTATTTGTATTTTGTAACCAAAGTTGTTATGATGAAGTACATTTATATATAATTGACAATTTTTTTACTCTCATAGGTTACTCCCAATGTGAGGGAGGGCCCACAAGAATCTTTCATATCTTTGTTGACCCAACCCACTATTCCAAAGGAGGGATCAACGGATGTAAGTTTTAATTTTAGTTCAATCAATTTGTAATTCTATTATGTTATCATCATATTTTGTAGATTTATTACTCTATGTTGCACCACACAACTAATCTCATTATTGCAAATATATATTTATAGGTTGAAGTTGGTATTGGTGGCATTGTCCCTTCGCTACCAAAGAATTATGCTAGGACACTTGATCGTGGTAGGTAATGGAGAGGCCAAGTATAGATGTTTGTATTCAGTTATAATTTTAATTAAATTAGTGTTTTAATTATGAATTATATGTGTGTGTGTGTGTGCAAATCATATAAACTAAACAATCTAACTTGGGTCATTTTGATGATCCCCCTACGGCATAGGATGTAGTTGTAGTTTTGTGGTCATTTAGAGATGCCACTTGGCACGTTTTGAGATGGCATATATGCCACATTGTACACCTTGAAACATTGATGTTGTAGACATTTTGAAATGGCATGTGCCATAATTTTACATGGAGATACTTTTGATACATTTGTTACTTTCTATATATAGAACATTTACATTTTTATGTTATATATGTGTCATCTTTTGTATACATATTTATTATTCATGTTTATGGAATTGAATGGTGAAGTTATATCTTGACTATGATTATCATTATGATTTAAATTATATCTTGTTGAAGTTATATGTCAATTTATTTGAATTTTTTTATAATAGATGTAATAAATTACCCAGATGTAATAATTTACGTAGGTGTAATAAATTAATAGCTGTAATGAATTTGTTATCCTCAGTCACATACCTTGGGTCACTTGGGTCGAGAGTGGTCATGAGAATTCTAGTGACTCCATGGGAAAAATGGGGTTTTCATTGGCATTAATCCATCCAACCATAGCCGATGGAGCAAACAGTTCAATGCCAGGATGAACGGTTTGAAAGATACACTACGGAGCTAATTTCAACTGACCCTCACTACAAGTTTTGGCATCGACTGAGATCTCCTTTCCAAATGAAAACAAAGTCAAATTGCCCAAAACTGAGATAGGTTATTGTAGACCTTAGAAACACAATCTTGTAGCCCCTGATGGTTTGTTGATACCTCTCATGAGGTCCAAGATACAAGCCTCAGAAGATCATTTCCCAATCATGCTTAGTGCACCTTGGGGTCACTTGGGTTGAGCGTGGTCGTGAGCATTCTAGTGACTCTATGGATGGAATGGGGTTGTTACTAGAATTTAACCAACCAACCAGAGCCAATGGAGAAGATGGTTTGATGCTAGGATAGATGGTTTGAAAGATACACCGCAAAGCTACTTTCAACTAACCCTCACTGTAAGTTTTGGCATCGACTGAGATCACCTTGCCAAATGCAAACGAAGTCAAATCACCCAAAACTGAGAGAGGTTATTGTAGACCTTAGAAACATGATATCGTAGCCCCTAATAGTTTGTTAATACCTCTCATGAGGTCTGAGGTACGAGCCTCAGAAGATCACTACCCAATTGTGCTTAGTGCACTTTGGGGTCACTTGGGTCGAGCGTGGGTCGCGAGCGTTCCAGTGACTTCGTGGGAGGAATAGGGTTATTACTAGCATTTACTCGGCCAACCAGAGCTGATGGAGTAAACAATTTGATGTCAGGACAGACGGTTTGAAATATACACTGTGGAGCTACTTTCAACTAACCCTCACTGCAAGTTTTGGCATCAACTGAGATCGCCTTGCCAAATGCAAACAAAGTTGAATCGCCCAAACCCAAGAGAGGTTATTGTAGACCTCAAAAACATGATCCCATAGCCCCTAATGGTTTTTTGATACCTCTCATGAGGTCTGAGATACAATCCTCAGAAGATCATTGCCCAATCATGCTTAGTGCACCTTGGGGTCACTTGGGTCGAGCATGGTCGCGAGCGTTCCAGTGACTCTGTGGGTAGAACAAGGTTGTTACTAGCATTTACTCAACCAATTGGATCCAATGGAGCAGATAGTTTGATGCCAGGACAGATGGTTTGAAAGATACATTACAAAGCTACTTTCAACTAACCCTCACTCCAAGTTTTGACATCGACTGAGATCGTCTTTCCAAATGCAAACAAAGTCAAATCACCCAAAACCAAGAGAGGTTATTGTAGAACTCAAAATCATGATCTTGTAGCCCCTAATGGTTTTTCAATACCTCTCATGAGGTCTAAGATACAAGCATCAGAAGATCACTTCCTAATCGTGCTTAGTGCACCTTCGGGTCACTTGGGTCGAGTGTGGTTGCAAGCGTTCCAGTGACTCTACGGGTAGAATAGGGTTGTCACTAGTGTTTACCTAGCCAACCAGAGCCAATGGAGTAGATGGTTTAATGCCAAGAGAGATGGTTTGAAAGATACACTGCAAAGCTACTTTCAACTGACCCTCACTGCAAGTTTTGGCATCAACTGAGATCACCTTGCCAAATGCAAACAAATTCGAATCGCCCAAAACTGAGAGAGGTTATTGTAGACCTTAAAATCAAGATCTTGTAGCCCCTAATGGTTTTTCAATACCTATCATGAGGTTCAAGATATGAGCATCAGAATATTGTTGCCTAATCGTGCTTAGTGCACCATGGGGTCACTTGGGTCGAGCATGGTTGTGAGCATTCCAGTGACTCCGTGGGTGGAATGGGGTTGTCACTAGTGTTTACCCAGCCAACTAGAGCTAATGGAGTAGATGGTTTGATGCCAGCACAAATAGTTTTAAAGATACACTACAGAGCTACTTTCAACTGACCCTCACTGCAAGTTTTGGCATCGACTGAGATCATCTTGCCAAATGCAAAAAAAATTGAATCACCCTAAACTGAGAGAGGTTATTGTAGACCTTAGAATCATGATCTCATAGCCCCTAAAGGTTTTCTGATACCTCTCATGAGGTTTGAGATACAAGCATCATAAGATTTCTGCCTAATTGTGCTTAGTGAATCTTGGGGTCACTTGGGTCGAGCGAGGTTGTGAGCATTCCAGTGACTCCGTGGGCAAAACAATGTTGTTACTAGCATTTACCCAACCAACTGGATCTGATGGAGCAGACGGTTTGATGCCAAGATGGATGATTTGAAAGATACACTGCAGTGCTACTTTCAACTGACCCTCACTACATAATGAATTATTTACATCTATCATGTATGTATCCATCTAATTCAAATGAACTTTCAAAGCATCAAAGATTGTTTGAAATGATAAAAAATAATATCCTTAAAGCATTAGAAACAACAATCAAACATGTAAGAATTCAAACCATGCAAATGACATAAGTAAATAATAAAAAATTATGTGTTTTCATTGCCTTTTTCTGAGAAAATGTATACTTAGATTCATTGTTGGCACTATTGGCCACCCATACATGATTTTGGTCATAAGTCCTTATCAAGACTTCTAGGACATTTAACTTTTAAATCAAATTGATTGTTACAAATTACCATTATAGGCTTCAAAAGATCTTAATTAACCATTAAAGATCCTTTTGTCCTTCTATCTCTGATTGGATCCATGGTGACCGTAGGTGTCTTCATAGGTGCTTCTGCACAAGTTACAATCCTCATATAAAACCAATTTTATTGACTCAAAATACAATCTAAGAAAGGTGAAATTAATGTATTGAAATTAAGCTTAACGAACTTAGAAAACAATGCACTAAGTTAACTTATTACCTAGTCAACTGTTCCTGAAGGGTTATCTCTTTGCTTCAGGGTCTCCAATAGTGCTTCATGATCAACAATACTAATAGTCCAAATTTACTTTGTCTTTGGTCTTCCTTCATGCTTTGACAACTTGACATTTGTTGCTATAACAAGGTGTGAATACATGAGAATAGTTGTGTGCTTCTCATAGTCTTCAAATGCAGGAATTCCATTCTTTCTAATCATGTATGTTCATAGCCATGTCCCTGCAACAACAACTAAACCAATAGGATATGTGAACCCATCACCATCTATCATTAGTTGTACAAGCTTCTTTTTACCTCCTACACAATGTGCTAACCAATAATCTAACCTCTCATCATTCCCCTACGGTGCAACCAATGCAAAAACATCTCTTGGCTACAGAAGATATGAAAGATGGTCATACTCAACTGAAGTGTCCCCTCAACCAACCAAAGAATCTAGGCACTGTATAATTAAGAGTCCCCCTTGTGACAATGCTAAAGTACACCAATCAGTAATAGAATGAGCATCAAGAAGTACAGCACCTGAAATCCTCAATTGCTCCATAACTAGAGATCTCTTAACACATGCACCTACTCCATCATGCTCCCCTTTCCCATGCCTTGACTCAAAAAAAATCCAAAATATAAGGTACACCTCTCTCCACATACATTCTACACAACCAATAAAACATTATGGCATTCTTAAATTGACCGGTGCAATTATCCGACCAAATGAGATGCCTATCCGTAGCAATACCATTTTCCTGCAAGAAGTCAAAATAGTTCTGGAAACAATGTTGAAAAAACTCATGAGAGTGAGACCTATCATTGCTCATATAAAAATGGTACTCTCTAATTATCTTTCGCTCATCTTTTGTGCTATCCAGGGGAATGTCTATACGTAATGTGTACAAAAATAACCACCTGAATGGAATTCTAATAATTGAGCTTGAGTCTCATTTTGGGGCTGCAATGTATAGTTCTCCACAAATTCTACAGCAGATATAATAGTTCCAATGGGGAAAGTGTCCTTACATGTCCTGAATTGTTGATCCAACCATTGAGACCTGTGACTATGCCTTGCATACTTGTAAAAAATATTTATCTTGAAATCTGAGATAAAATCAGCAACATTGTATTCTTTTGCAACTAACTCACATCTAGAGCCTTCACCTCCACTCTTCAATGTATCTTTCACCTATTTCATATACCTTTTTTTGACGAGTGTCTTTCCAAAATTGTGTTCCAAACCCTCATGAAAACATGTCCTAAACTTGGACAAGCCACCACTTCTGAGCACTTGGCATTTAAGCAATCTTTTTAAATAAAATAAACAACCATCATCTCTATGACATAAAAATTGATCTAGCAAGTCTCTTGATGATTTGGGAAGACCACTTGCACCACAATCCTCTAGCATTTCATTAGTATGAAAAGTAGAGAAAATGGACCGTAATAATTGATGATGCATTGAAAACTCAACATGATATTTGCAACAACATGTATTTTGAATCTAAAGGGGTACACAATAAAAATGGCTTCACAGATTCAAAAGACCTTGTCATATTTTCAATGTTGGATGTGTCTCACAAAATTTTTTATACAACATTGTTTTGACTTACCTCCACATAATGTTTTAGGATGTGGAGTGCGGGTCTCGATTTCCAACTCTCAACTTCAAGACATCCTTCACATTTTGGTGACACTCTTGAGTTAGCATCCCAAAATTATTGAATTTCTTCCTTGACAACATCTGTTAGCTTCTTATCAAAAACGTGGAAGTCTCCCACCATAATCTCATGTATCAATTTGAAGCAGATCATCAAGTCTTTCTCTTCTTACAAGTGCTCTACCCAAAGTTTTACGGTCTATATTGAAGTCAACACAAGTTTGTCTCATCAAATGAGCCTTTCTCAACTGATGACTTACTAAGGAGGTTGTAATAACCCTCCGAGCAACTCTCTTGTCTTTTTCTCTACTAGTCTTCCCAAGGCTATTGAGAGAATTGAAAAGATTCTTCACAACAATGGCATTTCTCTCATTTTCTTGTTCACACGAATCTTCAATTTCACAAGCATAGGTCTCATCTTT
>BSBK01008447.1:10000-52311 GCA_027943335.1 Chamaecyparis obtusa
TTCTCTAAGTTCCAGACTTCGACCATGTAGTTGACGACTTTTTTTCACCTAAATTCAATGAATCAAAAAGGGTATCTTAAGGAGATTATCAGCTTTCTATCGATATAATTGTTGTCCAATTTTAAATTTGGTAAGTAATTATTAGTTATTTTCTAATTGAGTTACCTCTAAAGTGTTGATTTATATACTGATTGCAAAACAACTATAACTTTAAGATGGTATAACATTTTTGAAATCCAAAAAATGCATCACATTCTATGCTTCGCCTACTATAAGGAAAAAAAAAATTGAATTTTGTAAAGTTTTGAATGAGTTAAGGTGGTCAGACACGGGATTTTTTTTATTCTAAAAATGTTGTAGCAGAAAATTCATAATTAATTATTTTTTGGAATAAAATTACCAAAAAATATGTGTCACATCCGGGCATGAGTCTGCTACTTATATATAAAATCTTATAATAAAATATTATCATTTGATTATGATTAGGTGGTCAGACATACACCTACTTCTTATTTTTTTCCAGAAATGTTTGTACGTACTGCATTGAAATCTATACTTTTCACCAATCATACTAACCTTTTTTTCAAAAAAGGCCTAGTAGTTTAGAAACTACATTCAATTTTCTATAGATTTTATTCTTACAACTTTTTGATATTAGGTTGATAGCTAGTTGAAATTTTCACATCAAGTTAACTAACTCTGATTTGCTCACTTTTCATTGCCACTTAAGGGCATAGTTTGGCCCCTCATGATCTTGCATATACCTAGAGAAGGGGATAGGATCCTTGAGGCAGGAAGTTGAGATAGACATAAAATAGAGGGGAAGAGATGGTGAGAAAAGGGAGGGGAGAAATACGTGTGAGAGAAAGAGTGGTAGAATAGGGTGAATGTGAGGGGAACGAGTTAGAGACAAATTCTACATAGGTGGAAGACATGGTTAGAGGGGGAGCGTGATAGGAGAACCAGAGAAGGCACAATGTTAGAGAGAGAGAGAGAGAGAGGGTAACCAGACCTAATAACCTGGCCAAAATAACCCTAGACACAATAACCCCGCCATAATAACCCAAGGACACAATAACCCAGGGTCACAATAACCCATGGTCAAAATAACCCATGGACAAAATAACCCATAGTCATTCTAGATCAAGTTAGTATGCTTAAAAGGGATTGTGAGGCACCGTAGAGGATATTTAGGTCATTTTTAGATCATATATCCATTATATACCCTTAAAATGGCCTTAAAACATCTTTAATATGCTTAAATAACTTATAAAATGGTAAATAATTATAGAAATAAAGACAAATTCGTGGGAATAAGCTAAATAAGAGTTATTATCAAAAGATGTAAGTCAAAAGCATTATGAAGAGGCATTAAGAGGCATGAAGAGGCATTGCTCATAATTTGACAATTTAATTGAAAATTTGAATTATTTTTTTTTTTAGAAATAAACTTGTAACTTATAAATTTTGTTTTCCTTTCTCTATAATCTTATGGGGTTATTTTGTCCATGGGTTATTTTGACTCCGAGTTATTTTGGATTGGGTTATTATGACCCTTGGGTTATTTTTTCCTTGGGTTATTATGGCTGGGTTATTTTGTCCAGGGTTATTTTGGTCGGGTTATTATGTCCTGTAACACACACACACACACACACAGTTTTAACATAAATCAAAATTTTAAGTGTAATTGTTCAATTAAGGTAGGGTTATTTAGGATTATACTTCAACTTAGTTTTAGCTTCTCTTTTTTATTTTTTTATTCATTTTTATAGAATTACAATGCTCTTACCCGTGCGAATTGCTGAAATTAATTTATTTAGGATCAGTCGGATTGGTCCTACTCCCGTCATCATTGGCTGGGATTGGGATACCATCATTGTTCACTTAAGGTTAAGATTATAATTTAATCAATATGAGGATTGAGATTGCACTTATAAGCTAAAGGGTAAGCTTAGGATTAAAGAGGGGGTTCAAGTATTATTTATAGCAACTTTATGGTTATGTTTCAAATAGGGAGCTAGGATTAGAGGTTAATTGAGATTGGTTTTCACTTAGGGTTAAGATTATGTGTAGGGAACAATTATGATAATGATTATTATTTAATTAATTAGTGCTAATTTTATTGTTCATTTACATTGAGATTCTAATTATGGTCACAAATAGGAAAATTATTAAAGTACAGGAAAATTGAACTCCAATCTATAACCAAATAACCTTAACTTATAGCAGATTGAAACCTAACCCTAATGATAAACAAAATTGACAATAGTCCACTATATCATGTTCAAAGGTAAGCCGGAAATGAAATTCAAAAACAATCTTGAACCAAATTGAACCAACTCTAAAACTTGATGAAATTGAATACTATCCATTAACCCCCACATCAAACAATAACCATTTTGGACCCTAATCCTTAACTAATCAAACACAAATATTAAACAAAAAAATAAAACCATAAATTAAATTGAAAAGCATAACATAATTGAATATTAAACTAAATTAAACCCTAAAACTAACCTTAAACAAAATTGAACCCAAATTTGAATCAAATTAAACTCTAACCTTAAATCATGAAATTGGACCATAATTATAAGATAATGTGAACCCAAATACCAATTTGAACGGATAAAAAAATGCTAACAGTTGGACCTTGGATTATATCTTAAAACCAAACCAAGTTGAATTATAATGATACAACTAAATGTATATTGCGTAATTATACCTTTATCCACGTATATTGCATTCATGCATATGTATATGCATGTATATTGTATAGAGATCTACATAATCCTCAATTGTGTTGAAAGCTTTAGTTTTTGGGGTTCCATAGTCTTTGGACATGTGTCATAGAGAACGCATGTACATGGCTGATGGTAGAAATAAAATGGACATGGTGGATTCAGTGGCCACCTTTTCGTAACACAATAATGAAACATGTGAACAGGCCCATACACTAAACACTTGCAATTAGGTACTTTTAAATTTCAAAATTAGGAATTTTTTAATTCATTAAATGTATATATATACATGGACAATCATGCACACACTATCATGTGTGTGTGTGTGTATATATATCAAATTTTAATTGGATATGTAAGTTTGAAATGACCAATTGTATGCAAGAAACAAGAAGTCACCTTCCATTGCTTTTACCTAATTAAGTATGAAATGACTGATTATTTCTCACCGATATTCAAATTTTATAATCACTATCACAAATTAATGCATTTTCTTTCCACATTTCAATGAATTATTATAATATAAAATTTCTAGGGTTTGTTTCATTATAGTTTCATGACTATTTTCAATGGCATAGTTACTGTTGTGCATGCAATATTGTAAGGATGATTTGAGGACTATTTAGATGACTATAACCATAGCCCTCTTTTAACATAATAACAGATAAACCTTTAAAGAAAATTGAAATCTATATCTAAAAATACATTTATCATAAACCTATAACAAGATTGATGAATTAAGAGTAATTTTAGTATTAAGGTTATGTTTTAATAAGGGTTGTGAACTCGAATATTATATATTTATTAATAATAATGGTGATTGTATCAGTAAATGAAAGTTTAACCATAACCATGAATATAACTAGATTAGACAGTAACCTTAAGCATGTTTGAGCACTCTATCCAATCGAATTTTAAACTAAATAAAATAGTAACCTTATCAATAAAAAATAGAACCTTAATCATTATATAGTATTCTATATTAAATGAGTTATAGATATTTACATTTCCTTTTATAGTTAATTATAACTATGATAAGTAGATAGATGTATCTCCCTATATTGATATCACCAAAAGCACATATAAAATCAATCTACGTAAAGACCACCAAACCTCCAAAAACATACATAAAAACCCTAGCCCCTTACACAAAGAAAGAACATATCTGAGATTAATATACTTTTACATGTACATTACACGTGTCACATCCAATACTATACATTAAACCTCCTACTAAAATAACTCATCCCCTTACACAATAACAACAACTTCAATGCTTGAGTGGATGGGATGGGATAACCTCTTGCAAAAAACATATTATGGAGCTCGACAAACTCATTTTTCCTAGCACTACTTCTAAATTCAGTCCATATCTCTTTCATCAAACTAGCATCAACTTTTTCTTCCTCTCTTCCATCCCTCTCTCCTTCCTCTTCCTCTATAACCTACATCACTTGTGGATCAAAATAGTATGTAAGTAATGTACATAGTATCCCCAATTCTATAGACGCGACTAAGCTCCCTACAAATTGCACCATTGACCAAATTTGAAAAACCAGAAAACATGACAAATTTTCGCAAAATATTCAACATCTTTTCTTCATGATCTACATATTTTACATTTTAAAACCACAAAAAATATTCAAAAAAACTATTATGTTTTTGCAGATCTGAAAAATACAATCTTGACATTTTTTTTTCTTTGGTGCATTTTGTAGGGAGCTTAGCCCATGCCCGATTCTCTCTTATAGTTGGTCTGCAACTTTGGGCCAAAATAACAGTAATAAATTCATTCCCCACTAAAAATCCTATGTCATGAGCACCCCAAGTCTGAATGATTGGATAGAATAATGCAGCAAAGATGGAGTTGTCATGTACATGATCATTACCCGAGAGATAAGCCACATCCATAATCACCTTGAGAGCATCCCAAGTATGATCCTTGTTTATATTAAACAATCTCCTACACTAGGCTTCCCTTGTTTAGTCCCACAAAAGAATCCAAGTGCATCAAACATCATATTCTCAATCTGGTCTTATTTTTATAGGATAGCGTATTATATAGAAGATCAAGGGAAGTATATTTGACCCAGCTCCTGACCTCAATCCAAAAACCAACTAAACTGACAAAATGTGACTGTTGGCACTAGCAATGTTTATCAGTTATTCACATCATGTGACATCTCTGAATATTTCAAGTTCTTATTTTGACCTAAAGGAAAAAATTGTGTTGCAGCATCTAGACAAGTTAGTTCTATGTTTACTACATCTTGTATATATTCCACACTCACCCTAAAGTACCATGTGATTCTCCCATTTGAAAAAATAAAATAAATTTTAACCCCCACATTGACTCTCCAATTGACATTGTACCTCTAAATACTCTATTCTATGCCAAAAATCATAGCACTCAAAGAAAATAGCATGCAAACTTAACCCTAATATAGTATTCTATAGTTAATGACTTATACTTCATTAAATTTAGGCATCTAATAAATTAAAACTCTGATAATATAGATACATTTATAATTATGCAAAAATGGTGAAAACACACAATAGTCAACACCATGCACCTGCATGCTTATCATTTAGGGAATCTTACATTTAATCCTGTAGCCTCTATCAATTTCGAGTCATTGATCATGGAGTATTTGATCATTATTTAAATCAGGCAAAGGCAGAAATAGACAACATGCACAAGACTTTTTCCAAAAATGACAAAAACACAACAATTTCTAGTGTGCACTTGTGTGCTTATCATTTATGGCATCTTAAATTTAGTTGTACAACCTCTATGGATTTGGAGTCGTTGATCTTAGAAAATTTGATCATTTTATAAATCTGTGCAACACATAAATGCAAAACACGTTCGCTAACTGATGAAAACACACAAAACTTACCACTACGCACCTATGCGCTTAAAATTTACCACATCTTATATTTAATTGTACAACCTCAAAAAAACTGAGTCATTGATCTTTGAAAAGTAGTGATGGATTGACCTAGAATTGTGACATTGACATAGGTTATACTGATGAGATTCATCGGTGTAGAGTATACTATCGGACAAAAGAAAGTTATTGACCCCGACAATGAATACCATGGTGATGAAGATAGAATGGAGCTGCATCAACAAATATGTGAAAATGTATAACCAATCAAAGGAGATATAAAGTTATGTAACAATAAGCACATCGGTGAGACTTATAACAATAAAGGTAATTGGTATGAGGTACATAATCAAAATTCACTACAAGGTTTGTTCTGATGAACAGTAGTTTTAGACTCTCACTTATGGTAATAACCTTTCCCGTCACTTTTTCGATGTCATGATGGTCACTTTCCCTCCACATTTTATATGACTTCATGTCCAAGTTTACTATACTAACTCTAGTTAGGGAAACTTTCTACATGAGTTAACTATCTCCACGTGGTGCCCGTAATGCGGTGAATTTCTCTACTAACTGTGGCTAACATGTCAGCACTATGTTTAATGTTTGGTTTAGGCAGTAAAATTTTACGCCACATTTTACTGTCTCTTTCGCATGTGGTAAACTTTATAGTCTCCTTTGTAGATGTGAAACAAAGTATGCCAAAGTAGAATTACACATAATTTTATTTGTTTTCTTGTTTAATTCTACTTTGGTGTACTTTGTTGCACATCTACCAATCGATCAGAATTCCAATTTATCCATCCTTTATTCCTCGAGATCCCATGGATGTCAATCCAATTTTTATGCCTTTTTATGTATGTAACCATGTATGTATAGGGTCAAAATTATGTACGATAGTACATTCTATCGCGAGCATATCCGCGTCCATCCATTATTATTATCCCCATTGGGTGAATAACATATTTTATGTGGTCTTCATCTATGTATACCTTGGTGCAATAGTGAAGCATTCCAAAATTATTATTGTAAAATGTGCAAGTGACATTGGAATATTGAGGTTCAACAACTATCTTGGAGGTTTTGGCCTTTTCAACTATCTGTATTCTATCTCAACTTGTCTGTAGAAAAATGTAAATTAAATTTTGCATCGACATCATAGTGGTTTTCTCAAACTCATATTGTTTGGTGGATGTTCTTTTGTAGTCTATACCATTTTGACCATAAAAATGGTGAAAATGAGATTACATAGTAGAGCTTTAGTGTAATCCCTTAACAAGGCAAAACAAACCATGGCACTCCAGTCTTGTCCAAGGTAACAATGAGATATTGGGTAGGAAGAGGAAAGAAAAAATTCCATTTTACTGTGCAATGCTTCTTTCTCTGAGTGATCTTCACCTTCACTATGATTCTTATTTCCTCCACCTATTTGTGCACTTGGGAGGTGGAGCACTTTTCACACCAAATAATCCTTTTAGAAGGATTAAGATCCAAAAGATTGTTGCATAGATGATTTGAAATTTATTATTGTGATCACTATATGGACCCACCATAAGAATGGGTTTTATGTTGACAATAGATTTAAGCCACCTTATTCTTATCAAGTCGATCTCCTATGTTAATGCCTACCTTTAGCAATAAATCGGTACCCAAGCACCATCTAGAAAGAGAACAGTCGATGGAAAAATCAGCATATAAGAGCCCCATTGTCATCCACTTCCTCCTAGTTTTAAAATTATCTATGCTTAATTATTTTCTTGTAAAAACTAAAGAAAAGAATAATGTCATGAAACCCTACAAACTTATCTGAGAAAAAAATTAAAACTTTCTTCTAAGTCTTCTCATGCTCCCACGATCATATTTAGGGTTTCCCCTTTACTCGTGAGAGAACATGGCGTGTTCAAATTTTAACTTCCCCTACAAAGCTTGTAAACAAATTAGGTCCCTTGAAAAACATTTGAGGGATTGCGGAGAAAAAGATTTATGCCTTCAAAATTCTATGTGGCCCACAACCAGTGTCTATGCAACTATCAAAAACTTAAATCCTGCCAAGGAGAGTTATAAAATAAAAATTAAGTCCCTCCTTGCTAAGATTTCACTTTCTGATGGTTGCACATAAACATATCCTCAAAATTCTATACCACACAGACCCATGGAAATCTTGGTGTTTTTAAATTTTGTTTGGTGGAATACAAGAGAAAATTAATCCCTTTTGAAAAAATGAGTGTCGATTCCACCTAAATATTTCCCTTTGTATTTTAAAGTAGCTTATATATTTTTATAATATATATATATATATATATATATATATATATATATATATATATATATATATATATATATATATATATAATATATTTAGATATATTCTTTAAAATGCACTTTTTTTAATTTTTTCATCTTAAAGTTTAATAGCTGTCTCCAAAAGGATATCTAGGTGCTTTTTATATATATTATAAAATATATATAAGCTAGTAGTAATCACGATACAACATGGAAGATTTTATGTCATTCTAAATGGAGAGCTAGTTGGTTTATTTTCATCAACTCAAGGAGTTAGGCAGGGTGACCCGTTATCTATTCTTTTTATTATTATGGTTGAGGAATTCATCATGCACATTAAGCAAAAAGAAGATCCAGGTTTATGATAGGGAGCTCTTATAGTAGGAAAATCAATATTGGTGACTTATTCTTTGTTTGCAGATGATACACTACTATTTGGTAAATCAAATATTAAGTAAGCTAGACAAATAAAGCATGTCCTAGATACATACATTGTTGTATCGGGACAAAAGATAAATGCTAATAAATCCAAGATCTTTTTGTTTAACACAAGTAAGATTATAGCTCAAAGGATCATAAAAATCTTGGGTTTTCTAGAGGATTGACTTCCATCTACCTATCTGGGAATTCCATTTTTCATGGGAGGTAATAAAACATCTTTTTGGACTCCTATTATAGATCGAATTAAGGCCAAGATCTCGGCCTAGAAGGATAGATGGCTCTCTCTGTCAGGCAGAATTCTTCTAATTAAAGTAGTGTTATTAGCTATTCCAAATTATTACATTTCAATTCTCAATGCTCCTTATGTTATTCAAAAAATTCAAAAGATTATCAAGGAATTACCTTGGAAAGGTAACAAGTCAAATGAAAAGAAAATTCCACTGGTCTCACTGCAGGATATGGCACAGTGTAAATCAATGGGAGGGTGTAGGATTACATGATATGAAGGCTAGAAAAAAAGACTTTGGAGGTAAGATTATCTAGAAGATGTATACAAAACTCCAGTCCAAATGGTGTAGATTTATGCAAGAAAAATATTTAGATAATAATAATCTAACTTGAATTTTTTCCATTTCAAATCCTCCTAATGGATCTACAATATCGAATTTTATGGTTGCACCAAAAGATATAGTTTGTAGGTATGTGTCTTGGGAAATTCATAATAGGGAGAGTGTTAAGTTATAGGAGGATTCATGGAATGGTCTAAATCCTTTAGCATAGAAGGATTAGTTTGTTGAATTTATGTATATGTCTCAAATTAAATGGGGCAGTATGATATGGGACTATGTGTTAGCAGTTGGAAATTTTTTAGGTAAAGTATTGTGGAAAGATCCCATTGAATTATCAATGAATGACAAAAATAGTTCATACCTTCAAGGTTTTTTTCAAAGACAGTAGTGTTCCTATCCAGGAGAGAAGATAAAGTAATTTGGGCACCCTCGAAAGAGGGTAGGTATTCAATAAAGGACTGGTATAGAGAAATTAGACAAATGGACAATGCACCTAAACAAAGAAGAGAATTTTCTCTCTGTTGGAAAAATTCATTTCTTCCTAAGGCTGGTTGTTTTGTGTGGCTAGAATTGTGTAAAATAATTCTCACTAGTGATAGATTGGTTAAACTTGGCATTGCTCAGCCATTTAAGTATTTTTTATTCAAGGAGGTGGATGAACAATGGATTAACTTTTGCTGCATTATTCCTTTTCTTATGAATGTTAGACTTTTGTGCTCCTTAAGATGCATATTTCAATGCCTCCTCCCAATACTCTATGGAACCTCTTTGAATCTTGGCCATTTCTTTATTCAAGCTCAATATTTGCTAGTATATGGAAATGTGCCCTTGCGGCAATTATTTGGGCTATTTGGTGGGAACAAAATAAAATAATTTTTAGACAAGAGGGATCACCATTGGAATGGAAACTGGAAGGTTTGGAAAAATCAATTTCAGAAATAGTTAATGCCAATATTTTTTCTACAAAAAGGTATTTTCACTTCTCAAATTGGGATCAACAACTCATTAAAGAATGGAAGTTCATTTTTGTCCCCATTGGATTCATTCCTAATTGGAAATCTAATCATTCAACAGATAGGTCAAAGATCATATGATTACTTCCTTCTAAAGAATATTTGAAAATGAATTTTGATGGTTCATCTAGGAGGTAATCCAGGTAAATTGGGACTTGGAGAGTGTATTTGTGACTAGCACAGAAAAGTGTTAGCCAGCAAGGCAGTTGCATTACCTTTTGAGAAAAATAATTTGGCAGAGGCACAAGCATTACTCGATGGACTAGTCTTAGCAAAAAATTATGGTATCTTGAATATCCACATTGAAGGAGACTCATAGGTTATTGTAAACTCTTGTATATCTCATTCCATGTCAAATTGGAGAATATCTTATATTTTGTGCCAAGCATGGGACGTGTTGGATTATTTTAAAGAAACCTACATATCCCACACATTAAGAGAAGAAAACCATTTAGCGGACAACCTTGCAAATTTGAGGTGCAATGGTACTAATTTAGAATCATTAAACCCATAAGACATTATTAATAACTATGCAAGTTTAAAAGATATTGTGTCATGAAAGTGGGTCATTTGAAATGTGTCAAAGATGAGGTGTCCTTGGTAATAAGATGACGTAGGGAATTAAGTATTATTATTAGGGAAAAGGTAAGTAGGGTCCATGACACCTATCATTAACTAGTAATAGTTGTTGGATAATCTTTAGATCAAGGGCCCACAGAGCATTTCGGGCTGATTTAAGGAATAACCTCCTCCTTTTGGATAAGTTCTCTAGAATGATGATGCATGACTTGAGTGGGTCCCTCAACAAGTTTAAAACATATTGTGTCATGTGATATGCATCATTCAATATGTGTCGATGATGATGTGTCCTTGATAATAATATGATGTGGGGAATTAAGTATGATTATTATAGAAAAAGTATGTGGTTCCACGACACCCATCATCATCTGTTAAAAGTTGTTGGATGATCCTCAGATCAAGGGCCCAGAGATAATTTTTGGCTGATTGGAGGAATAACCTCTTCATTTTGAAAAATTTCTCTAGATTCATGATGTGTGTCTTGTTTGGGTCCCTCAGCTTCTATCATCGACTATTGACAACCATAGGATAAGCATAAGATTCACGACCAAGATGTATTTCAGGCTGAACTGAGATAGGACCTCCTCCTTTTGTAAATGTTCTCCAGAAAGAGGGTGTGTGTCTAGAGTGGGGTCCTGAGCATTTGTCATCAACTAATGTTGACTATGATTTCATTTGGCAAATGTATTTCTCCAGCTAATTATATTTTTCAAAATTTATTGCTGGAGGTAGATTCTAGGTTCTTTGATCACATTTTGTACATGGACTATGAATCAGAGTTTTCTTTCTAGTTCTTTCTCTGAGTCCCCTGAACTAGTTATAAAACAATAAAATATAAGTGCTCCGTCACTTTTTTATTTAAAAAAAAATATGGAAGGTATTAAATAAATTAGAATATATAATTATATTGTATTAGGATTATAGTTATGGGTATAGTTTAGGCTTGGAATTCATATTAAGGTAAAAATGAACTGAAACTGGTCTTTTTGAATGAATTGGAACTGGTCTATCTTCTATTATTCCTGTTACTCTTGGTTACATTCTATGACAAAGGAGTGTTAGTCGATGATTACTTTCAACTTTTTGCTCCTAGTTAATATTTATAGGTAGCTTTTTTCAAAATCTAGGAATTTTTTTGCGATAATCAATACCATGAGATCCCATTGGTGGAAGATAGCTAATGTTTTGACTATGGGTCCAGGTATTTAGTGAAAAATTATTTTTGTATGGGCCTCTTTTTCAAGAATATAATTGTCCAGCTTTTATTGTTATTGTATTCACGACTGAACTGGGGGGTGTAGTTTTGTAGGTTCTTATCTCAGAATAACACTATCCTCTGATTGTATTCAGGAAAGGATACTAGGTTTTCTGGTTCTTTCCCAGTTGAGCCCTTGAACTAGTTATTTTTAATATATATATATATATATTTGTGGTTCGCCCACTTTTGATTACATATATATATATATATATATATATATATATATATATATATATATATATATATATATATATATATATATATATATATATATATATATATATATATATATATATATATATATATATATTCTTTGATTATTTTTGCAATATGCAAAACTAGCACCCACATACCATTCGATGACAACGAGGAGGACCTAAGGCATTAGCGATATGGGATTCATGGAATGATGATGCTTCTAAGGATGGAGTGTTACAAAAGAAGAAGAACCGGTGGAAAGGAAGGACTCCAATTATCAAAATTGATGTTGGCTACAAAAATCTAAGGTTTCACTTGATGAAAATGCTCATCTCTATCGACCTCTTCTCTTCTTCCGACATCTTCTCTTATGAAACCCTTATTTATTAATGCTTGTAGGAATTGTCTTAATCCTCATCATACATGTAGTGATTTTTGTAAAACCCTTATCTCTAAAACTCTCAAACCCTCAGATCTTTCTTTTTTTTTATCTCATCTAGGCTTATTTGTGCCTCGTCTCTGACTAACTCTCTAGTCTATACAATGGGTGACTATATGGTGTAAATGGTTGATGCTCCTACCAAATTTCACAATTCTGATTCATGCATTGACATGGCTTTGATTGAGATAGGGTATCACTCTATTCTTATCTAATGTACGTGCAAATGTCCCTCTATTGTGAAGCTTACTGACTAGATAAATGTTACTTGGGGCAACCAAGATTTTTCCAAAATTGAAATTCTTGACTATGGATTTTCCTTCTGTGTTTTTCTTTTGTGGAGGAATGCAACTTTATGAGGTAGAATGGCCCTTGGTGTTTTTATGAGTTTGGTGTTTTCATTTCACCTTGGACTCATTTCTTTGATCATGTCGATGCCCATATCACATCCATTCATGTGTTTGGATCAAACTGTATAATCTTCCTTTGATCATGTGGGATTCATGAATCATCAAGGAGATGATTGAGTATATTGGTTCCTTTGTAAGTGTGGACTCTTCTTCCATGATCTATTACAATAGATACACCATGGTTTGTGTTATTATCGATATCTCTAAACTAATTCAACATACTATTTTGATACACTCTTCTTGGGGTAATTAGACCTAATATATTACTTATGAATGCCTCTTTTTTAGATTATTTCATTGCAACATGATTGACCATAAGATTGTGGGTTTCTCTTCTCCAAAATCAAGTACCACAAGGAATTTCACTTTTACGAAATGGGTCAAGAAATCTAGCAATCTGGAAGTTAACTTTATATAGTGTAACCATGGGAAAAATATTTCTACTTATAAATATATTGAGCCTCCTCTTGAAACCCTTGTTGATATACCCATATCTTCTAAGATTCCTTCTGCTCCCTTGGATGCTAATTTCGGGCTCTCCCCTTCTTTGCAACCTGTTGTTCCTCCTAAATAATTTTCAATTATTGAGGTTGATGAAAATGATTCTGATGGCTCTTACATAGATAATTTAGAGTCGGAATAAAATGAATTTTTTGGTTTAGATGATGTGATCATCCCTATTAAAAAGTGCACTATTTCCCAAATAGCTAATAGCATCTCCAAACTAAAAAACTTTCCCAAAAAGAAGAAAGGGTGAAAATATAAAGCTGAGAAGCTCTCGCCTAAGGAGAGAGGTGCAATAGATGAATCCTTTCCCTCAAACAACCATCTTGGATTTCTATTGGTTGATGGTCACCTAGTGCCTTCTTTCTAAATCTTTTATGTTCTCTCTAGTCTCTGTAATCATAATCTTATATGGTTGTGCATATATATATATATATATATATATATATATATATATATTCTTTGATTATTAATATTTAAAATTTTCATAAATTTATAATATTGCAACATTCAACTCCTAAATATTTTGATGAACTAAATCTTTTTGCTCATAAAAGTGTAATAAAAATCAATTTTAAATTTAAATATTGACTTCTCTTCTAATATTATAATCTTATATAAAATCAAAATGAAATAGTTCTTAAAATAATGAGAAAATTATCAAATGTTTTCTTATTATCAAATTAAATTTTGAATTGAATAAAGTAGTTTTATTGTATTTTCTAGAAAATCAAGAAGAGTTGAAAATGAAGTATAACTACTTTTTATTGTTTATTTATTATTCACTTCATATATTTTAAAGGTATTATTATTATTCAAAATTTCCAAAAATTATATCCAGTTTGTGATTGTTGGTTCCCAACTCAATAGATTGGAAAGTTCTAAGATTATACTTGATTCTACGTTCAAAATTTCCACTTGATCTGGCCAATGAACAGGAACACCCAAATTATGGTTGACTTCCCCTACACATCAGGCTCTACATGACCTAGGAGGGTACACCTATTCTTAAATTGAAGCTTTTTATAGAAGATTGTGTTCTCTATCTATCTTCTACTTCTGCTTCTACACTTTTACTTCCGTAATTCTCCTACTAAACTTTGATTTATTCTTTGAATAAGTTTCATATGATATACCAAAGCCTTCTCCTTGCTTGGGCAATAGAGTCATCCACTTTCAAATCCTATGTACAACTCTAAAAGAAAAATTTTAAATCCTCCCTTAAATGGATCTGTCAAATACCGAATCTCCAATGCTATATAAATGTATGATATCTTCACAATTATTCTAATTAAATTTAACTTTCCCTATGAAAGACAAATTAGACAAGACACAACAAGCAAGATGAATCTTAGATGTATATTGATGTTCCAACTATGTAACAACACACAATTTCTTCACATGGTGAATTAGAATCGTAATTAAATCAACCACGGATAATTATAATAGAGAACTAATTAAAAAATGAGATAATCCACTACTCAATTGAAAAGAAGAAAATTGGAAATTTTATTAACTCCTCTTGAAAATATATTACATTGTGATTTGATATTATATTATTAAACATGAATTCTTATGTCTCTTTACATTTTACACCACACATATATATATATGTGGTTAAATAGTTTTTGCAACCCTTTAGGGTGAAAAGACACCATCCTATCAAAAACCTTTTTTTGAAAAAACTAATCAGCTAATTTAATAATAACTACCTATCTTTCGGATTTGGGTTTTGTCGGAAACCCAAAACCCTTGGTGGAAAGCTAAGATTTTAAGTAGAGCATGAAATTTTAATTTTTTGAACTGGGTCATTTTTAGATTTTCAATTTTCAATTGTTATCATTCTTTTTCGATACCATTTCTACAGTAGGTCGAAATTCCAACATCTTTGAAACCTTCACTCGCAAAATTTTGATTGCTCCTGTCACAAATCTTCTTTCCTTAATCCTTTAGATTTGAATTAAAAATAATTTAATGGTGTATCTCATTTCATGTGATCTATCATCTCATAAATTATTGGCCATGAAGTTTAGGAGACCATTTTTAGGGTTTTATCACTATATGGAACTCCAAATTTTGCCAAAAATTTAGAGCTCCAACATGCTCTTTCTGTGGACGTATGCTCCATGTAAGCATAGGAAGATTCCAATTATCTCTGGGAGAAGAAGACCATATTCCAAGTCCTTTTGGAAAAGGATTCACTGCATACTCTATTTCAAAAATCAAATCAAATCTTATTTGGTGGCCCTAGGCCACCAAAATTATAGACCCAACACTTTCCTTTGTCAAAAATCTTATTTTCATCACACTTCAGTAGGGTAAATTTGAGGATAACATTTAGGATTGCTTGATAAAATGTGTTGATACATTTTGTTAACTAGCTATCAAGTTATAATTACTAGATATTTTGATAATCTATATTCTTGAATTAGATGGATCATACCAACACCTTATTTCACAACGTCTTCCTGTGGGTGGCTAAAAACTAGTAAATTCATTTTTATCATTATTCTAATCAATACAAATTTGTATTTAAGCATGTTCTCTTTTGTGAAATTAGAAACATCCTCAAGGTCATCCTCCACTTTACACATATCCAAAATTTCAGTATCAATGTTATTGTCTAAAGTCCCCATAATGTCAAAATCTAAAACATAATTCATACTTTTGGCCACTTCCTTTGATGATAATACCACATTTTCGGCATTATACTATCAATCCCCAAAATTTGGCATATATTTTACACTATCTAAAGATATTTCATCATCCCTACATAGTGGATTTGAAAAGATGATCTGCAACCACATACTGACAAGAGACCAAGTAGCCATATGTGGTTATATTATACAAAGGGTTTTGCAACATTTGAAGATCATTTTCACAAGCATATTTTTCTTCTTCACTTTTTTTTCTATCAATGTATTTGTCCTCACTACTATATCCATATGGACCTCATACATTGACATATTATCTTGCTTCTCACAGTAAAAAACTTCACAATCTTCATAGTCAATTCCATCTCGAGGCACTGAACTATCACCAAGTTCATTTTCTTCTTCTTCATCTTGTGTATCCCTATAAAAATCGATGTGTGCTGGATGAAATTTTGAGCAGCTCTTATATGCAAGCCTCTGGTATTCCTTGTCAAAAAAATCTGAGATTTGTTCACTAATGAGAAAATCCTCTTCTTTATTCATTTTATTTCTATCATCTACATCTATTTCAAAGGTCCTCTCATCACAAGAGTCATCCACACATGAATCAATGACAGTTTTCTTTCTTTCATGCTCTTTTCTCTGATGAGTTCCTTTACTACATCAGGTAATACATGCTTGAGTATTTGAAATATGTATTTGAGTATAGGCGGGTACACCTATTCTTCAATTGAAGCTTTTTATAGCAGATTGTGTTCTTTATCTATATTCTACTTCTGCTTCTACACTTTTACTTAAGTAATTCTCCTACAAAACTTTAATTTATTCTTTGAATAATTTTTATTTGATAGACCAGTGCATTCTCCTCGCTTGGGAAATAGAGTCATCCACTTTCAAACCCTACGTAGAACTCTAAAAGACTATTTTTAAATCCTCCCTTGGATGAATTTGTCAACTACACAACCTCCAATGCTATATAATTGTACAATATCTTCACAGTTAGTCTAATTGAATTTAACTTTCCCTATGAAAGACAAATTAGACAAGACACAACAAGCAAAATGAATCTCAGATGTATCTTGATGTTCCAACTATGTAACAACACACAATTTCTTCACACGGTGAATTAGAGTAGCAATTATCAACCACATATAATTATAATAGAGAACTGATTCAAAAATGAGATAATCCATTTCTTAATTGAAAAGAAGAAAACTCAGACTTTTATTAACTCCTCTTGAAAATATATTACATTGTGATAATATGATATTATATTATTAAATAATATAATAATGTGGTTGAATAATTTTCACACCCCTTTAGGGTGAAAAGACACCACCCTATTAAAAAAAATATTTGAAAAAAATAATCAACTAATTAAATAATAACTACCTATCTTTTAGATCTGGGTTTGGTCGGCAACCCAAAACACTTGGTGAAAAGATGAGATTTTAAGTGGAGATTGGAAATTTGATTTTTTGAACTGGATCATTTTTAGATTTTCAATTTTCAATTGTTATCATCCTTTGTCGAAATTCTAGCATCTTTGAAACCTTCACTCACAAAATTTTGATTGTTCTTGTCACAAAGCTTCTTTCCTTAATCCTTCAAATTTGAATTGAAAATAATATAATGTTGTATCACATGTCATGTGATCTATCATCTCATAAATTATTGGGCATGGATAAGAGGAGGTCATTTTTAGGGTTTTTATCACTATATGGAACTCCAAATTTTGCTAGAATGACACCCAACTTTGAGGTTTGAAAGTGTGGGAGAGGAGGCTGCAGTTAATGCATTCCACTCTGCTTCCACTTCTGCAATCTCCAATAATATATCGTCAAAAAACTCATTCTCAGACTTGCCAAAGGCTTTTGGATCATGCACAACATTGAGCCAAGGGCTCTCTCCGGCCTCCTTGAGCTCTGTAATCCCTACGCTCCTGAAATCTCCAGTTGCCAGGCACCCTGAATCCTCTTGTGGTTTCTTTCCACCAAGGGAAAACTTCTCTATCAACAAGACATATATTTTTGTGAGGAAAGAGTCCTCTGTCAAGATCTAATGGCCCTTCCCATCATTTTCCGCTTCCTGAAATAGGGTCTGTTCAAATAACTCCCACTCTTTCTCAAAGTTTTCTTTTTCAACATTCATTATACGACACAAAACCTCCAACTTCTAGTCCATACAAATCAGTTGGTATGTGAGTAGAAGGTTCTCTTCCTTCAACCTCACAACTTCCTCAACTTCTTCTTCACTTGCTTCAGCATCCTTCTCTTCAGCTGAATCCAAATTTTCAAAAAATTCCTTAATAACAAAATCAGCATCATCATCTTCATCATCCATCTCTACTCAAGCCAAAGTGGCTCTGATACGAATTGTTGATTTAAAAGAGCAGAGAAACATGATAAAAAACAACTAAACTAAAACATAAATAAAACACACAATAAACATGGACGCAAGACACAAGAATTTATAGTGGTTCACCAACAATGGCTACATCCACTTTCAGCAGGGAATTCCTTTATCATTTACCAATATACATTACATGACTATGCACATGTATATATACAATCATATTCAGCTACACGACGAAAAAGAAGAGAATGCGAAAGGTCATGTGAGAGTTGGGCTTCACATTCCCAACAAGTACCATTCAAGTATTGCTTCAGGTTAGAAATTAAACTTAAAATCTTTGAGAGAATTGTAAAAATTATCAAACTTAAAATTATCAAGAAAAAGATCTGACTTGTACAACCTTTGTTCTATATTCAGCATGCTTGGAAAATACTGTGATATAATTGAAAAAATATTCTTTCGTACAAAAATCAGTTTAGGAAGTGAAATTGAAGAGCTACAATAAACTCAGAATCACGAAACGGCATAGAGATTGTTAGCTTGCATGCACAACGTACAGATTCAAAGGATCAACATATATGTATTACGTATACAAATAATCAAAGATAATTTGTTTTGATGTAATAGATACCATTAATGACATATCAGAACTATGTTTAAGAAAATAATTTAAATTATAAATATCATTGTTGTGTTTCAGAAAATTAAATTTTCACTCTAGTGTATTTTTTGTAATGATGACGAGATGATTGCATCTAATCAATTTAAACAAAATGCACATGAAAATGACAAAGGATGTATAAATAGATGCATGTCAGAGTTGTTCATCAAAATATACCGGAAGGGGGAAAATCGAAATGTTGTGATCACGATTGGAAGAGCCGCTACATATTACAATAAAAGAAGAATTGTCATTTACTTTGTTCAAAATTGTTAGATTTGACGTCAAAATAAAAAATATTAAAGAAATAAGTTATAGTAGCTTCTTCCCCAGATGAGGAAAGCGTGATTTGAGATCCATGAGTTGTAAAACTTAAAATGAAATGAGTTGTAAAACTTAAAATGAATGAGCAAATATATGCTCCCTTCGCTCAGTTGTAATTTAGCCGATCACAACAAAGTATTGCATGTTTCCAGCGGGCGGCGGCAGCTAATTGTTTTAGCTTCCCAATCTCTCGCAACTGCTATTGCTATTATTAGTAATAGTATTGAGCGAGGCAGCTTGTATGCATATTCTCTACTTTCACATTCTTTTGAAACTGCACTGCCAGGGTGCCAGGGCAGGAAATTACTATAGCATGGGGTGCACCAGGATTAATTATTCATATTGCGACATCCAATCAGAATTTAATTTCTTTGAAGATTTGTTTTATAGTACTAAACAGAAAGTTTGCCCTAGCTGTGAATTGTACCTTTCTTTCACACAGATTGTTAGATGACAATGTATATATAAACAATTAAGCTCCCTGTTGCAGCAAATGAAGGGGTTGGAGCCGAGAGTGAGAGTTGCAGAGAAGGAAATGGTGAGCAACCCGGCGGATTTTGTGCACTGGTTTTTAAAAATGTTTGCTCACTACTCTTCAATTTTCAAGTCTCCTGATGCCTTCTAACAGGAGAGAGGCTCAGTGTAGAGGAGATTTGGCTGGGAAGGAAAATCGTTAATAATGTTTCTAGTGATACCAGGCAGCAAAGATTCGAGCATTGGGCTCAGGTCATGAATGCTGGTGGCATTAACAGTATTCCTCTCAGTGAATTTTCTGTTTCACAGGCCAGACATCTTCTCACACTCCATTGCCCTTCTCAAGGATATAATTTGCAGGCACTCAACAATTGCTTCTATTTAATACTGCAGAGCACTCCTCTTTTCTCAGTCTCATATTTGCATTGATTTGATTAACCCGAACCATTTTCCAAATCCAACGCCCTCTCTCTCTCTGGTTTCTCTCATTATATTTTAATTACCTGCAAACATAAAATATCAAAGATTAACTACAACTTGGCTCTGGTTAAGTAATTGTATATAGACTGTTGAATGAATTCAACCTTCACATCACATCATTATATCCATCCAAGTAATCCCTGTTAGATAAACTAACCAATAATATTGATGATAAGATTGAAGATACATATATATATTTTATGAATTCTATCTAAGTGATTGAAATTAGAGAGAAAATTCTTGTTAAATGTGCCAAAAACCAAATAATGATGTTGTGCAAAGATACTTGAAAGAAAACCGCTGATTCAGTGCAAATGTTGCATGCATGCCTTCTTTCAAAACATGCGGTCTTGCAATCCTCTCATATGATACTTGTTATAAGATTATTGTTTTTTTAAGGAGTGAATATGTTTATCATGTTCAGACGAAGATAACTTTGCAGACTGGTTGGTTTCAATTTATAATTTATTTGATTTGATTTGCTTTCTCGAAAGCTCACAGTGTTTTGTTATTTCATTTGATTTGTTATCTTTCTTTCATTTAATGCAGGAGAATGATTTGATGTGATCTGACTAGAGAGAATCTGATATATGTGTTATCTATTCAAGTGCCCTACTTTAGGAAAGATTATTGGAATTACTGGACAATGTTCAAACATTAGTGAATTACTCCAATGTTCACTATGTGTTTTGTTATTTCATTTTTATATTTCTTGTTTTAGGTTCTTGTAGTTTTTTGTTACTTCATTTTCTTTTTTATGTGTTGAGGTATTTATTCTTTACAAATCCAATTATGGAAAAGATTATTAAATTATTTAGAGGGTATTTAAACTTTACTTTTACAAATGTTAGAATGTGCAGAATTATCATTTTCTTTCTTGATTACAATTGGCTAGGTTGGTTAGGTTACCATAGTATTGGAAACCAAAATGTTACAATGTGTAGAATTGGCTTTTTCTTTCTTAATTACAATTGGTTAAGTTGGTTATGTTACCAGCTTTGCATCTTGTAATGGCAATTAAATTTAGACCGTTCTTTCAATCTTAGGCAGGAACTTAGCTGCCCTGTAGCCCTTGTTTATATTGTCATTTACAAATTGGTCTTCCATATTCTTACAGACCAATTAAAATTTTAATAGAAAAGTTGATTTGCACTCCTAGTTGCACGTCAATTTTATTTATAGATGGAAATGTTTACATTTGTTGCCACTGTAGGAAGCCTCTAGGTTTAAAAACTTTAAAATTTATAGTGTGTAATGCTTTAAATCATTAAAAAAATGATTTAAATAATTTCATTTTCTCACCACATTTGTAAATTATAATCATTAGAAAATGATTCAAAATAAGATTTTTCCACCAATTACAAGAAATCATTTGAAAATATTGCTTAATCTATGATTATCATTTAAATCAGTAAAATTGATTTAAATAATAATGTCACATATAAAATCAAAATTACTTGACCTTGTAACTTTGTAATTTGAAGATGGATGTTGGGTCCCTTTGTGGGCCCAACCGAAAAAAATTAAACTAAAATAATTTTCATTTGAGATGACTTCATGCTGATCCTAAATGCATATGAAGTAAATAAAATATCAAGTGTGTTGTCCCTAAAATTTGAATTATGTTTTTTTGCACAGTGTTTAAAACAAGCTAGGTGGCCTTCGGAAATGGTTTCAAAAACTGGTTGGCCATCCTCTAGAGCCATAAAGATGAACATACATGTTGACCACTGAAAAAGGAATGAAACTGCCAAATGGCATCACATGATGAAATCAAAGTTCCAATATATATCAATCGCCAAAGTTGGCCACTTAACTATTACTTTAAATATGCATGTAAAAACCTTTTAGAAACTCCCAAACTTCATGTCTTAAAAAAATACCAAAGCTCCACTTGGGAAGCTGCCACTGGGAGGATAAGCTCGTTTAGGGACAAAAAGAATGTGTCCCAAGAGGTTTTTGCTAGATTTATTTTGTGTGCAAAAAGGTCAAATTTGACCTTCTTGAAATCACAATGAACATGTAGATCTCAAAATTTTATAAACTACATTTGGTTTTGGCTTCAAAAAAATGCCAAACATTACTTTGAAGCGGTCAATGCCAAGAAGTACACAAATATGATGAAAATCACCATCACCAATCAACTTCTCTTGAAAATCACTTGATTACAAAATGGCAACTCTAAAAATTGGTCCTTTTGACAAACTAAATACTATGGAGTCTATAAAGCACAATAAAATACATTTTCTTTTCGCTCAAGGAAAATATCAATTGACAGCATAGGACTATAAAAATGGACCAGGTGCACATAAATATGTGGAAAATTATAGAAATCAATCTATTTTATATTAAAACCATTTAATTATATAATTATAATCTCCAAAGTTGGCCCTTTGACAAATCAAGCATAGTGCATTTGTTTTTGGTTTGGTAAAATTATTAAATAAAGTGTTGGGGATTTATAAATTGATATGGAGGTAGATTAGTATGATAAGAATTATGGGAAGAAATTTATTTGACATGAAACTCATCAGGTTTCAAAATATTAATCTCTAAAAAGGGGCACTCTGGCATATCAGACCATATGCAGACAACAAACCCTTTCTAAACCCTCAAGCTTGATACTCTGAAAATTGATTGAATCTAATCATGGGAGGTTGTAAATGGACATGTACACTTACTAATAACATATAAAATTATCCCAAGCCATTTTTCATAACAAGCAACTAGTTTCAACATATGACCCTTGAAAAAAAACAATTGAGAAAAGTTTTTGCAAGGGTCTCTTTGAATGTCATAGCCAACTTCTTCATGAAAAGCCCTTTATAGTTTTGAAAAATATGAATTTTCCGACACATACAACTATAAAATCCCTAAAATTATTTCAAAATTATATCTTGAGTTGTTTTTCAATGAGGCGACATTTTCTTTATGTATAAGGTGATAGATACAAACTAGTTTACTTGTGCTAACTTGATTAGGAACCTCCTAGCTCCCAATCCACCAAGATCCCAATCAATCCCAGGATCTTCTAATTCCCCTCCTACCTGGTTTAGGACTTGTCAATTCCTCCATGCAAGGTTACAATCTCTATTGCTTCACTAGGGTATCTACCTTCATTATATTCATCTTCCCTACTTCATTAGATCTCCTCTAATGGCTTCATTGGCTCTTGTAAATGAACTTGGTGTCTTGTAGGGATTCCTATGTTTCATTCAACCTCCTTGGTTCAATCTTGATCCCTCTATCCCTAGGTGTCAAGATCTAGGTTACCAATATCCACTTTTTTTTCTCAAAAAGCCTATTAGGCCTAATAGCCCTCAACTAGGTCTTCTTGGCCGATTTTTGGCTATTTGGGTGAAATGCCTCTAAACAACCCACCAAATTAATTATGGATTCCAATACCCTTTTCAGATTTATCAAATATTTTTTAGGTTTCTCCTCCTCAAACTGTCTGTACATGTCCTTCCTATATTTAAGGGGTGTTAGGAATAATTGAGCTTTCTGAACCAATCAGGCTTTCTTTTCTTCAAAGTCTCCTTGGTTTCATTGTTCTGACTATAATCTCCTTGGAGGGCCTTTTTATGAGTTCAAAGACTCTCTCCATGCATTCAACTTAATGCCCCCATCAAACCCCTACATCAACACATGTAATAACAAGTGCAAGCTCCTTAGTCAAGCTCATTGTGCTCGCCTAGGGCTTTCTTAAATCCATGACCAATGCAACTTCTAGGCCTCCTCCATTTGTATGTACACTATATATAGGCTCCCTTAACATTTCCCAAATCCATATGATGATTGTACGGTAGGGTTTCATGTGGGAGCCATGAAAGCACTCTGCATTCCTGGGTAGGCCAGTGACTGGCTACTTCACAAAACAATAAACAAAACTTGAAAAAAATACAGATAAAGAACTCCTAATCTATGGAAGAGAAAAATAACTAATCTATATACAATAATCTAATGCCAAAACTCAAGATTCAATCCATTAACATACTTAGCATTGATTTCACAAACAGACTATATTCTTAAAACCAAGGTACAATGATCTTTCCAAAACTTGTAAAAACTTGTAATAATCTCCAACCTCAGGATTTGGGGTCAAATGGTCTTAAAATACCCTTCCCCAACATGGACAAGTGGTTATAACACTGACCATGCCCTAAAAACTCTATTTTCTTCACCAAGGCAAATGTTGTCATGCAAAGTTGCAAATGTTGTCATGACAACATTTTACATTTTGACAACTTTTAGTTTTCTTGCTCTCCCTAGGTCCAATGACCTCAAAACCTTATGAAATGGTGGATAAATCTCATAAATGACATTTTGGTTTATTTCCACATTTCCCCATCATAAATAAGTCATTTGGCTCAAATCCCAATGCCAAGCCAAAAATGGATCTCAAGACCTCTAACTAACACTTAGATCTTGACCAAGGTACTAGATTAGACTAAGCCAAAACTATACCACCTAAAATCACCAACAAGATCCTAACTAAGACCTCTAACTAATATGACCTGGCTAGGGTCAATACAAGCCAAAAATAGAGTAGGACCTTAGCCAAGATCCTAGGTGCTCTTGCACCATTCTGCCAAACAAAAAAAAACAAGTCACCACTGAAGTGATCAAGTTAGGTTCAAGTCCTAAATTTTGGAATTCGTTCTCCTATACCAATGTTGCCTCTACTTCATCCTTACCTTTCCATTTGACCAAGTGTTCTCAATAGGTCTTATGCCTGGTCCTTTTACTAACCCTTGAATTCAGGCTCTTCTCTGCCTTTGGCTTTGTTGTGGGAGGTAGTTGAAGTGCTTCTACCTCATTAGTGACCTCTATGAGATTGTGATCTATGTTGGGCACTGGTCCTTTGTAGAGTACTATATATGCAATATTGAAGATAGGAGACAGTCATATGTTTTTAGGGAGATCCACCTTGTAAGCGTTGTTTCCATACTTGGATAACATAGCACAAGGTCCCAAATCCTCATTTGTAATTTTTTGTGCACTCCCTTCAGCAATCTCTGCTTGTTCAAATGCACCATTATAAGGTCTCCCACCTAGAATTGGAGATCCTTCTTTTTCTCATCAACCTTGTTCTTGATCTTTGTAGTTTTCTCTGTGAGAGACTTCCTAACTGAGACATGGATTTCCTTCATGGAAAGGGAAAAGTCCTCTGCATATCCACTTCTTGGGTATCCTTCTCCCAACACCCTAAGTTCAAGAACATCCCTTGGGTGTATGCCATAGACAACCTCAAATGGACTCTTCACTGTGGTCTGATTAACTATATCAGTGTAAGCATACTTAGCTTGTGCTATGATTTGGTCCTAGGTTTGACCATACTCCTTAGTAAGGAATCTCAAAAGGCTCCCTATTCTCCTATTGACCACCTCAATCTGACCATCAGTATGGGGATTGTATGCAAACCCAAAGGATAGGTTGGTACCAAGTTTGTGCCAGAGTGTCTTCCAAAAGTGACTAAGGAACTTAGAGTCCCTATCTGACACTATGTTGAAGGGTAGGCCATGAATCCTAACAACCTCTTTGAAGAACAATTGATCTATTTGTGTCGCATCATGGATGGTCTTGTAAGTTAAAAAAATGTGTCATTTTACTGAATCTATCTACTATAACATAAATGCTATCATACTCTTGTTTTGTCTTAGGTAAGCCTACTACAAAGTCCATGCTAAGACATTCACATGGCCTTCTAGGAATGGAAACAAGTTGATAAAGACCTACATTGGAAGATTTTCCCTTGGCCCTTTGGAAAACAATACAACACTCCACATATTTTTTGATATCCTGATTCATTTTGGGCCAGAAGTAATACCTTTGCACCAATTCTTGAGTCTTGTTGACCCCAAAGTTTCCACTAAGAGCTTCATTATGTTTTTCTTGGATCAAAATCTCTCTCATTGATCCTTTTGGCACACAAAGCTGACCTACTCTAAAAAAAAAAATTATTTTGTAAGGTATAATTAGAGAACTCCCTATGAAAGTGGTTTTGGTTTTCTTTACATACCTTGCAAGCTTCTATAAAGTCTTCATCTTCTTAATATAGATCCTTGAATATATCAATCCCTATGTCTTCAACTGAACTTCTGTCATGAGGCTCCTACTCAATGCATCAAAATCCTTGTTTTGTTGCCCCTTCTTATGCTTGATGGTGAATGTATATACTTGGATATACTCCACCCATTTCATATGCTTGTGACTGAGTTTGTCTTGAGAATTTAGAAAGCTAAGGGTTTGGTTATCTGTATAAACCACAAATTCTTTAGGAAGGAGGTAGTGTATCCACTTCCTTAAGGCTTGGACTAGAGCATACAACTCTAAGTCATAGGAGGAATGCTTCCTTTTTTCCTCATTGTGGAAAGAAACTAGTCTACCCTCCTGACTTAAGACAACCCTAATAATAATATTGTTGGCATCACACTCAACAATAAAGAGTTTTTCAAAACTAGAGAGAACTAAAATAGTTTGTGTGGCTATCCTTTTCTTCAACACTTCAAACCCCTGTTGTTCTTGATCATTCCATTGGAATTTGGTTTTCATACCACCCTTAACAGTCTCTATCATTGGTGCACATATAGTAGTAAACTGCTTAATGAATTTTCTATAGTATTGAGCTAGTCCATGAAAACTTCTCACCTATGTGGAAGTCTTAAGAGTAGGCCAATTTATTATTGCCTCCACCTTGCTTGGGTCCATTTTGAGATTTCCTTGTGACATTACAAAGCCAAGGTACACTAGTTGGGTAAGTGCACAAAGAAGGGGGACCAAAAAGATGCCACTTTTCTTTTTGGCCCCCCATCGCGCATAGTGCACACGCACTAAAGAGCGTGCGCCCTATGGCTTGGGAAATCCAAACCAAAGTGCATGCACTTTGGAAAACACTTAGTATTTTTCAAAGGGCATACGCCCTATAGGGTGCACGTCCTTTTAAAAAACCCTTATCAAGCTTGTTGCACGGGTTTGAAAGCTCATTTTGCTTTCTCAAACCCGTGTTTTCAGCTAAGAAGGGATTCTAAAGCGTGCATGCCCTATTATATTTTCTTGTGAACCAATTTTTTTTGTTCATCCATCCATCAAACGGCTCCACGACATTGTCAAGTTTGATCCAGAAGAAGAGGTAAGTGTTTTTATAGCCCATGCCTCTTATTTGTTTTAAAATTTTAGTTTTGTTGAAATTTGTTTTGTTAAAATTTGTTTTTGTTTAAATTTGTTGTGTAATGAAGATTTTAAAGTGAAGTTTTTTTAATTGCTAGGAAGAAATAATCTCCCTCAACCAAACTCTCCACCAAACCCTCCGTCTCCTCATGAAGAACCAAATGAAGAAACAAATGAAAAAAAATGAACCTCAATTGCCTCCACCAATTAAGAAACCTCCTCCTCGAACATAGAAAAATTTGATGAACCAAATTGAAAGAGGGCAAAAAGAATTAGAATCTTTAATTAATAGGTTAAAAGATTCTAGTGGTACAAATCCCAGAAGGGAAAGACTTGCAAAATCATTGGAATCAATCTTGACCTGCGTAAGCATGGTTAGTGGGCAAATTAATTTATGGTAGGATAAAAAAGAAGAAAAAAAATAATATTATGCAAATAAATTATCTTATGCAGACATAAAAAAGAAAAAAATCACAAAAGATGACATTTTCCAGCTATTTAAAAAACTAGGGGATGCAAATACTCTTAGAACTACAACAAGGAGGTTCCCAATTCATTGGTGCATAAATGAAGATATTAAAAACAATTTTTGGGAGAGATGGTGGATGGTCTTTGATTCGCCTCCTTGTAACAATCATGAGGTTCCTATATTTTTCTTGAGGAAACTCTATTGCGAGTTTGTACTCAAGGAGGTGCCAAATTATTTTGACATTCTGGATTCTCAGGGTAGAGAAGGGGGGTCATCATTTGATTGAGCAGGGGCACATCGTGACCCTAACGCACCTAGGGCTGCTATTGGCAAGCCACAGGTGGATCATGTTTGTATTCCTTCCATTGTGAAGGAACATGTAGAGGCAAACACACTAGGCATGATTAGTGCTCTAACACAGACTCTCATTCAGTGTGCCACTCCTTTAGTTGAGGGTGACTATAGTCAATCCTCGAGGGGGCATATTTGGTGATCATGTGGATGCTTGTGCACATTTGGTACTGGTGAGAGAGAGGAAGAGGATTCTGGAATGATGACTGATAGCTTTCTAAATACAACATTTGGCATTGACACACAAGTAAATATTTCCAAGTTCATTAAATTGTTTTGATCATATTTCATTTATAAAAGAATAACTATTTAATTTAGTATCTATTGTTTATGATGAAAATTCAAGGCAAGAGTGCCAATGGCGGTGGTGGTGGTAGTGGAAGTGGCAATGATCCTAATGTCCCCTTTTACACATCGTCCTCAATTCTATAAGTATGTATCGAATAAAATATTTTAATTAACATATTTGATTATTATGTAATTATATGAATAATTGTATCCTAAGTTATTGTGCATGTGCATTAGATGTGCACTAGTGGACCATCGACATTCACAACAGATAGTGAAGGGCATCATGCAAATTTCCTTGAGGTATCTTTATTTGCATATTAATTTGATTTACTTGGTCATATTTAATTAATGAATGAATGACTAAATTACTAGACAAATTATGATCAAAATTCAGAGGCACGATGATTACATTCTTTCACCTAGGTTTGTGAGGTCACCATTGAGTCCACAGGTATACATGTAATAATGCATTATAATTAACATGTCAGTAGTACATTCTTATATGAATGGTTATCTTATAATTTTCCATGTACATGTGCACTAGTTGAATGTTGGAGCTTCAACTTTGACACCGTACACCGGAGGACACGGTGGAGCCTTCACGGAGGTATCATTTACTCATTAGTAGGGTTGTAAAAAATATATGTAATCTTGATAACTACATAATTTACTTTTTTTGTTTTATTTTCAACTTTTGACATCAGAGACTCCTCCTTATGTCTGTGATACTTTGGATCGTGGAGTAGCTGCAGGAGTAGCTAGTTCTGAAGCACTGACTGAGGTATGAAAGAGATCACTTAACTTTAATTGTTATTTTAATAGTTTATATTGAATTTTATAATGATATCCATGTATGTATTTTTATTATTATTTTGATCATTTTTGTAGGGACTTATGACTCCAGATCGCTAGCATACACCTTCGGTGGATGAACATAGTGAATATTTGCTAGTGGTAAGCCAATATTCAATTTTATGTCATTGTATAATTCAATTTTCATGTATATTAGTTATCTCTATCTAATTTTTGTTTTTTCAGGTCGAGCTACAGAAGAGTCTAGACAAGAGGACAAGTGAGTGCACTCAGAAGACTACAGCATCCACTGCATCTCCATCGATGCGACAATCGAAGATAGCTTAGGATTTGTTTTCTTCTCCTAGCGGGTAAGGACTAGATTGGGGATATGGATTGTATGCCTATATGGCATTAGTGGACATATTTTTTGTATATTGTATCAGTGATACATTGTACATCCATTTGGCTTTGAGGAAGCCAGTTTTACTGTATTGAATATATTCAATGTATGACATTATTGGACATATATATTTGACTTCATGCCCTACGAATATTTTTTTTTTATGTTTTAGGTATGCAATTCATGTGTTTGGTGTATTGATGTATACTAATTTATGTTTATGTGGATGTCTTTGCTCTATAAATTTCCCATGCCTTATAGTTATGCTTGTATGTTTATCGATGTATGTTTAACTTGTTGACTATGCTACAAATGCTAGTCACTATCCTCAATAATAGTCAATTCCTTGACTGTAATAATAACAAAAGTAATGAAATGAATGCATAAATGTATAAATATAATATAAGGATTCTTGGGGTACCCTAATGTTGGAAAGAGTTCTTTTATTAATAAGATTACTACAATAGATGTGGATGTGCAACCTTATGCTTTTACAAACTAACTTCTAATGTTCCCCTAATTGACTGATTGTTAATGACAAACACTAGAATACATATTTACACTCATCCTACTATTCACCCCGGAGTGATCGGTGTCATTCGAACGATTGTGTGTGCCAAAAAAGGTTGTCAGTGGAATTTATCTAACCATTCAAAGTTGTTGGAACAAATGATTTGATGCTATGACTGATGGTTGGAAAGATACGCAATGTTGGTTGTTTGAACTAAGGAACACTATGAGTTCTGACATCGACCGAGAATGTGTTTCCAAATATAAATGAACTTGAATCTTTGAAAACCAAGAATGGCTTTTGTAGGCCCTAACAACATGGTCTCGTAGCACCTAATAGATCCATTCTATCTTGCATGAGCTTCGAGATATGACCTCGCAAAGATCATTGATTTCATGCTTAAGAGACCTTGAGGGACACTTCAGCCCAGAGTCATCAGCGGGGTTTGAACTACTATGCATGCTGAATGAGGTTGTCCCTAGCATTTACTCAGTCATTCAAAGCTGTTGGAACAAACGGTTCGATGCTATGACCGACGATTAGAAAGATATGCAATGTTGGCCATTTGAACTGAGGAACACTATGAGTTCTGACATCAACTGAGAATGTGTTTCCAAATATTAACAAACTTGAATTGCTGAAAACTAAGAGAGGCTTTTGTAGGCCCTAGCAACACGGTCCTGTAGCACTTGACAGATCGATTCTACCTCACACGAACTCCAAGATATGACCCTGTAAAGATCACTGATTTCATGCTTAAGAGACCTTGAGGGACACTTCGGCCTAGAGTCATCGGCGGGGTTTGAACAACTATGTGTGCCAAAAAATGATGTCACTAGCATTTACCTGACCATTCAAAGCTATTTGAACTAACGGTTCGATGCTATGACTGATGGTTTGAAAGATAGGCAATGTTGGCCATTTGAACTGAGGAACACTTTGAGTTCTGACATTGACCAAGAATTTTTTTACAAATATAAATGAACTTGAATCTCTGAAAACTGAGACAAAATTTTGTAGGCCCCACCAACAAAGTCCTATAGCACCTGACAGATCGATTCTACCTTTCATGAGCTTCGAGATATGACCCCGCAAAGATCGTTGATTTCATGCAATTGGGACTTTGAGGGACACTTTGCCCTAGAGTCATCAGTGGGGTTTGAACTACTATGCATGCTGAATGAGGTTTCCCCTAGCATTTACCCAACCATTTGAAGCTTTTGGAACTGACGGTTCGATACTATGACCGACGGTTTGAAAGATACGCAATGTTGGCCATTTGAACTGAGGAACACTTTGAGTTCTGACATCAACCGAGAATGTGTTACCAAATTTAAATGAACTTGAATCTCTAAAAATTGAGACAAGATTATGTAGGCCCTGGCAACAGGGTCCCGTAGCACATGACAGATCAATTCTACCTCGTATGAGCTCCAAGATATGATCCCGCAAAGATCATTGATTTCATGCTTAAGAAACCTTGAGGGACACTTCGGCTTGGAGTCATTGGCGGGGTTCGAAGGACTGTGTGTGCTAAATGAGGTTTCCACTAGCGTTTACCCGACCATTCAGAGCTATTGGAATTGACGGTTCGATGCTACGATGGACGGTTTGAAAGATACACAATGTTGGCCGTTTGAACTGAGGAACACTTTGAGCTCTAACATCGACGGAGAATGTGTTGCCAAATTTAAACAAAGTTGAATCTCTAAAAATTGAGATAGGCTTTTGTAGGCCCCAGCAACATGGTCACGTAGCACCTAACAGATCAATTCTACCTTGTACGAGCTCCGATTTATGACCCCGCAAAGATAGATAATTTCATGCTTAAGAGACCTTGAGGGACACTTCAGCCTAGAGTCGTCGGTGAGGTTCGAATGACTATGTGTGCCGAACGAGGTTGCCACTAGTGTTTACCCAACCATTTGGAGTTGTTGGAACTGACTGTTCGATGCTACAACCAACGGTTTGAAAGATACACAACGTTGGCCATTTGAACTGAGGAACACTTTGAGTTTTGACACTGACCGAGAATGTGTTGCTAAATTTAAACGAAGTTGAATCTCTGAAAACTGAGATAGGCTTTTGTAGGCCCTAGCAACATGGTCTTGTAGCACCTAATGAATCTATTCTACCTCACACGAGCTCTGAGATATGACCCCACAAAGATCACTGATTTCATGATTAAGGGAGCTTGAGGGACACTTCGGCCTAAAGTTGTCGGCGGGGATCGAACGACTGTGCGTGGTGAATGAAGTTTCCACTAGGGTTTACCCAGCCATCTGGAGCTATTGGAATAGATAGTTTGATGCTATGACCGACGGTTGGAAAGATACGCAACATTGGCCGTTTGAACTTAGGAACACTTTGAGTTCTGACATCGACCAAGAATGTGTTACCAAATTTAAACAAAGTTGAATCTCTAAAAACTGAGATAGGCTTTTGTATGCCTCAGCAACATAGTCCCGTAGGAACTAATAGATCGATTCTACCTTGCACGAGCTCTAAGATATGACCCTGCAAAGATCACCAATTTCATTCTTAAGGGACTTTGAGGGACACTTCGGCCTGGAGTTGTCGGCGGGGATCGAATGACTGTGTGTGGTGAACAAGGTTTCCACTAGCATTTACCCGACCATTCAGAGCTATTGGAACAAATAGATTGATGCTACGATCGATGGCTGGAAAGATACGCAACGTTGGCCATTTGAACTGAGGAACACTTTAAGTTCTGACACCGACCGAGAATGTGTTGTTGAATTTAAACGAAGTTGAATCTCAAAAAATTGAGACAGGCTTTTGTAGGCCCTAACAACATGGTCCCGTAGCAACTAATGGATCCATGCTACCTTGCATGAGCTCTGAGATATGACCCTATAAAGATCACTAATTTCATGCTTAAGTGACCTTGAGGGACACTTCAGCATGGAGTCATCGCTGGCGATTGAATGACTGTGCATGGAAAATGAGGTTACCACTAGCATTTACCCAACCATTCAAAGCTATTGGAATAGACAGTTCGATGCTACGATTGATAGTTGGAAAGATATGCAACATTGTCCATTTGAGCTAAGGAACACTGTGAGTTCTAACATCAACCGATAATGTGTTGCCAATTTTAAATGAACTTGAATCTCTAAAAACTGAGATAGCCTTTTGTAGGCCCCGACAACATAGTCCCATAGCAACTGATGGATCCATGATACCTCGTACGAGCTCTAAGATACAACCCCACAAAGATCACTAATTTCATGCTTGAGGGACCTTGAGGGACACTTCAGCATGGAGTCATCGGTGGTGATCGAATGACTATGTGTGGCGAATGAGGTTGCCACTAGTGTGTACTCGACCATTTAGAGCTGTTGGAATAGATAGATCAATGCTACGACTGATGGTTGGAAAGATACACAACATTGGTTGTTTGAACTGAGGAATGCTTTAAGTTTTGACATTGACCGAGAATGTGTTGCCGATTTTAAACGAACTTGAATCTCCAAAAATTGAGATAGGCTTTTGTAGGCCCCAACAACACGGTCTTGTAGAAATTGATGGATCCATGCTACCTCGTATGAGCTCCTAGATATGACCCTGCAAAGATCACTGATTTCATGCTTAAGGGACCTTGAGGGACACTTCAACACAGAGTCATCAGCGGTAATCGAATGACTATGCATGGTGAAAGAGGTTGCCACTAGCATTTACCCAACCATTTGGAGCTATTGGAACAAATGGTGCAATGCTATGATCGATGGTTGAAAAGATACGCAACGTTGGCCGTTTGAGCTAAGGAACACTATGAGTTATGACATCGACCAAGAATGTGTTGCCGATTTTAAATGAACTTGAATCTCCAAAAATTGAGATAGGCTTTTGTAGACCCCAGCAACATGGTCCCATAGCAACTAATGGATCCATGCTACCTTGCACAAGCTCTAAGATACAAACCTGAAAAGATCATTGATTTCATGCTTAAGGGACCTTGAGGGACACTTCAACATGGAATTGTCGACGGTGATCGAATGACTATGTGTGGTGAAGGAGGTTGCCACTAGTGTTTACCTAGCCATTCAGAGTTGTTGGAATAGATAGATCGATGCTACGACCGATGATTGGAAAGATACGCAAGGTTGGCTATTTGAACTAAGGAACACTATAAGTTCTGACATCGACCGAGAATGTGTTGCCGATTTTAAATGAAGTTGAATCTCTAAAAACTGAGATAGGCTTTTGTAGGCCCCAACAACATGATCTTGTACCAATTGATGGATCCATGCTACCTCACATGAGCTCTGAGACACAACCCCACAAAGATCATTGATTTCATGCTTAAGGGACCTTGAGGGACACTTCAGCACACAGTCATCAGCGGGGATCGAATGACTATGCGTGTCAAACAAGGTTGCCACTTGTGTTTATCTAGCCATTCAGAGATTTTGGAATAGATGGTTTGATGCTACAACCGATGGTTGGAAAGATACACAACATTGGCCATTTGAGCTGAGGAACACTGTGAGTTCTAACATCGATCGAGAATGTGTTGTCAATTTTAAATGAACTTGAATCTCCAAAAATTGAGATAGGCTTTTGTAGGCCCTGGAAACATGGTCCCGTAGCAACTAATGGATCCATGCTACCTCACATGAGCTTTGAGATATGACCCCACAAAGATTGTTGATTTCATGCTTAAGGGACCTTGAGGGACACTTCAGCATGGAATCATCGGTGGTGATCGAACGATTGTGTGTGGTGAATGAGGTTGCCACTAGCATTTACCCAGACATTCAGAGTTATTAGAACAAATAGATTGACACTACGAATGACAATTGAAAAGATATGCAACGTTGGCCATTTGAACTTAGGAACACTTTAAGTTCTAACATCGACCGAGAATGTGTTGCCGATTTTAAACGAAGTTGAATCTCTGAAAATCAAGACAGGATTTTGTAGGCCTCGACAACACTGTCCCATAGCAATTGACAGATCCATGCTACCTCACATGAACTCTGAGATACAACCCCACAAAGATCACTGATTTCAAGCTTAAGGGACCTTGAGGGACACTTCAACACAAAGTCATCGGCAGGGATCGAACAACTGTGTGTGCTGAACGAGGTTGCCACTAACATTTACCCAGCCATTCGGAGCTATTGGAATAGACGGTTTGATGCTACGATCGACAATTGGAAAGATATGAAACATTGGTCATTTGAGCTAAGGAACACTGTGAATTTTGACATCGACCAAGAATGTGTTTCTGATTTTGAACTTGAATCTCCAAAAATTGAGATAGACTTTTTTAGGCCCCAGCAACACGGTCCTATAACAACTGATGGATCCATGGTACCTCACATGAGCTCTGAGATATGACCCCAAAAAGATCACTGATTTCATGCTTAAGAGACCTTGAGGGACACTTCAACATGGAGTCATCGGCTACAATCGAACAAATGTGCATGGCATGTACTTGCATGAGGACATTATATATTATAGAAATCCCACATAGAAGCAGTTGGCAAGCTGCTCAAAAATTAGTAACTGATAGCAAGTGGGATAATGCAGATGCTTTAATAAACCACTATCTTCTTTACTCAAGCAACATCTGGTTCATCTGCTCAACTGGGGCATGTTTGGGAACAGGAAGTCTCCATTTAAACTCTCAAGTCTCTGGAAGTAGTTATATTTGTCAGTGGAGGAGATACACCTATTGGATCTGCAATAACTTCATGCTCACTGGAATTTCCATTTCTCTTCAATTGGGATACTCTTTCCAAAATTGCATCTACCCTTTTACAAATTTGGGAAATTAATGGGTCTATCTATGGATCTCGAAGGCGTTGGTCACCTAAATGAGAACCTTGAGATGAATTAGGAACTTCTCTACAAAAGAGATCAGTACCTTGAGAAGCTCTCCACTTGTTAGTTGAATAACATTAGACCATAGATGGCTCCCCTTTGTTGTAAAATGAGGAGTGAGACTACCTTGTCAAAGGTGGCATTGAACTTACATTTCAAGGATAATGCCCAAGTCTCGTAAATGCAAGGCCATTGATGAATATGCATTTCTAATAGAAATATTTGCAGTGCTAGAATGAAGTGCATGACCAAATTCTTTGCCTACTAAAAAACCAATTTGGGAGATTAATAGGTCTATTTGTGGACCTCGAAGGAGTTGGTCACATAAACAAGAACCTTGAGATAAAGAAGGAACTTCTCTATGAAAGATATTAGTACCTTGAGAAGCTCTCCACTTGTCAGCTAAATTAAAACCTTGGACCATAGATGGCTGCCCTTTTTTGTAAAATGAGGAGTGAGACTGCCTTGCCAAAGGTGGCAATGAACTTACATTTCAAGGATAATGCCCAAGTCCCGTAAAAGGCCATTGATGAATAGGCATTTCTAATAGAAATATTTGTGGTGCTAGAATGAAGTGCATGACCAAATTCTTTGCCTACTAATGAACCAATTTGAGAAATGAATGGGTCTATTTATGGACCTCGAAGGATTTGGTCACCTAAATGAGAACCTTGAGATGAAGTGGGAACTTCTCTACAAAAGAGATCAGTACGTTGAGAAGCTCTGCACTTGTCAGCTAAATTAAAACCTTGGACCATAAATGGCTACCCTTTGTTGTAAAATGAGGAGTGAGACTACCTTGCCAAAGGTGGCAATAAACTTACATTTGAAGGATAATGCCCAAGTCCCATAAATGCAAGGCCATTGATGAATAGGCATTTCTAATAGAAATATTTGTGGTGCTAGAATGAAGTGCATGACCAAATTCTTTGCCTGCTAATGAACCAATTTGAGGCTTTATTTCACATTACTTTGTGGATAATTCCACAACACTTGTTACTACTCTATCTAAATTTTTTGTGTTAGTGTACATGTGCACTGAAGAGCTTCTATCACTACTTGAGCTACTAGCAGATGGTGAGTACTCATCATCATCATCTGACATAGGCTCACACGCATATCTTACTTCTTTCCTTTGTCACTTTCCCCTTCCTAGCTCTTCCTCCTTATCTGTAACTTCTATCATGGGTCCAAGAAGCTCTTCCCACTCTTTCCCATTAATTGTGGGCTTTGTCTCTTCGTCTCGAGTAATTAGCATACCTTGGATAGCACCAAGATAACCATTTTCTTTTGAAATGTCCTTTTCTCTCACAGTAATATCTCTATTAAGAATATTTTCTATATCTTCCTTTGTATATTGAATAGATGTAGCTGCAATCCCATGTTCATAAAGAATATTCCTTGCAACATTGAGTAATATATCTTACAATTCCTTAATAGTTTCATTCTTAATAGAATTCATAACTAGATTTTGCATAGCCAATTTTCTTCTTGATCATTCCAATATTTTATCCTCAAATGAACATTTTGTAATCAGTTGATATACAATCACAGTTTTCTCTTGGCCAATCCTGTGGGCTCGCGATTGAGCCTATAGATACACAAAAGGGTTGAAATCTAGATCTGGTGGAAGAGTAGTATTAGCAAGAAGTCATTCACTAACATCTCATTTTTATAACAACTAAATTTGGATTCACTAGAGGCATTAGTTCTCAAAAAAAAAATAGTAAAACATACCATATATAATGACTATGTCGACACTCGGCTGCATCATATAATAAGTTGAAATTAGATAATCATAAAACACTCTGTAAAGTACATCGTACATATCATATATAGCCACATCAAATGAGTTCAACATCAAGAAAGAATTTTTTTTTTCAAAGTCTTGTAATTTCTCTGTGGCTGGTAGCCAATTGCTTATTCACTTATTTTTCTCTTCCTCAATTGGTCAAAAGCTGTAGAATATTCTCTAGGAAACTTATCATTTTTTCCTGTAGGATGCTAAGCTGAGTGCTAAGGATGGCTAAGCTGAGTGCAGCGGAGAGGGAGAGAACTAAATTGAGAGAGTTTGATGAGTTTGAAGGGTGCATAAGGGTCATGAAATTGGTGCAAGGGTACAATAATAGATGTTCTAGCCATTGGAGGGGGGTATTTTATGCATGAATCCATCATAGGATGGTTAAATGATGGTGAATCAACTTTGGTTCAGTTTCTATGGTGCTAGGGGATGAGACATTGGGTGAGCCCTAGTTTCTAGGGGGTTTTGGGTCTTAAACAAGATGGTATGAAATGAGAGAATGAAGTAAAGGATTCTCCAAAGCTAAGAAAAGCAAAGAAAGTGATGTTCAAAAGGAAGAGAAGTTACAAAAGGTTAATATACAAGGTGTTGAAACAAGTGCATCCCTCCAAGGGAATATCCAGTGCTACCATGGATATAATGGAGAGCTTCATGATTGATATTTTTGATAAGATTTATCCTGACATTACTTCTCTACTGAAATATAACAAGATCGTGACACATTCCTCTAGAGAAATTGAGATTGTTGTCAAGTTTGTTCTGCCTACAGAACTGGCTAGGCATGCTGCTTTTGAAGGAAGTAAGGCTATTACCAAGTTTCCTACTACTCTAGGTTAGGTTTTGTTGGAAGATTTTAGTTTTTTTGTACATGTTGTTTATGGAAGGCTTATTTAGAAGTTGGTTTTGGCTTGGGTTTATGTGTGGAAGTTAATGTTGAACTGGATCTTAGTGTATGTAAAGAATATATGAATTATGATATGGATGTTGTGAATAATCTCTGAACTATAAGATTTTTATTATAAAGTTTTTTTAATTAATAATGAAAAATATTTTTACAACTCAGCTCAATAGGAACACCGGAGGAAAGAGCTGAGCAAAGAAAACCTTCTGGTATTTCCCGAAAAAATAGAAGAGAAAGGTTGTCATTAAATGTTAAAAACTTCCTGCTATACATATGAGGTAATGCATGAGAAATTTATAGTCCACCCAATTTACAGTGCTATATAAATTTTATATGTTACGATATTTTGTATCTCCATTTAGTCCAATGAACCAATTGGGTCTGCCCTACCCTTGATTGTCTCAAGTATTGCCTCATGGTCTGACTCATGAACCTTCCAAAGAGTTTTATTTTGTGGTCTTCCCCCATATCTGATTAAGTGGACATTTCATGCAACAACGAGGTTTGAATAATGAAGAATCTTTCTATGTGTCTCCCAATCCTCAAATAACCACAACCTAGGGTTGTTCATAGCATACCGTCTAAGCCATGTACTAGTTACAACCACTACTCCTATAGGGTATTATAATTCTTCACCATCGATAACTGAGTGATCCAATTTCTTTTTTGCCTTAACACAATGACACAAATAATAATTTGTCCCTTCTTCATTGTCTTCAGGCGCAATAACAGCAAAAACATGGCTTGTAATGATATAAACATAATGAGGACATTAGTTTACTGAATATTTATGATAAAGTACTAAATTTGAGATTATTTATATGTGGAAAATATAGACCTGGTTGTACTAGATTAGAGAAGCGATCAAATTCAATGGATGATTCAATTTCTGTCAGTTGTAGTGATTCATGGGGATGATAGGAGGCAAGTGGACTCAAAATACATGTATACCATTCGTCAACCCATTCCTTTGACTCACACCCATCCCAGTCTTCATCTACACATGATGAACAAAAGCATGCCATATGTTGTGTGTGGATACTCCATGAACTTACATTACAAATTTTAAAAGAGTGTAGCTCACTCAATCTTGTCAATGTACAATAATCCTCATATGGTGCAATGTTAGTTTCATCCATCAACCAAAAAAATCTACAAACTGTAGACTCACCTTCATTACCTGGAACCCATTGTAGCATTACACCACTGGACAATACATCTCACATCTGACAATGTTGCTTTATTTTTGTACTTGAATTCTTCACGTGCTAAGGCTCTTTTAATACATGCACCTACGCCACCATGCTCTCCCTTTCCATGATCGACCTCTGTGAAATTCCACATATATTGAATTCCAATAATCTTATGCATCCTGCACAACCAATAAAACATCTAAGAATTCTTGAATTGGGATGCACAATTATCTGACCAAATGATATGTCGATGATATTTTATGCCCCTATTTGCCAAATGACCATAAAATAGTTGAAAGTAACCATGTACAAACTCTGTAGAATGTGAGTGATCATCATTGATATAAAAATGATACTCCCTCAATATCTTCCTATTCTCCTCTGTACTGTTTGGTGCATGCATGAATGCTATATGAACAAATATAGCAACCTGTTGAGAGCTGTAATACTTTGCTTACACCTCATTATGTGGTTGTATGTGTAGTTCTCTACAAAGTCCACAACTGAAACAATGGTATCAAGTGGGAATGTGTCCTTGCACAATTTGAATTTCATATCCAACCATTGCGCTATATGTGTATGCCTTGCATACTCATAAATAATTTTTTTACAAAAAATGTCCATGAACTAATACACTGGAATTTTTTCAATTACTAAATCAAATCTTTTAGCCTCTTTTCCATCTTTTAGATTGTATGTCACGGTCTTATATTTTCCAAATTTCACTATTTCATTACTGATTGCATGCATACTCTCCATATGTTGACAAATTGGCAAACATCTCAAACCTCCACAATCTATGCATGTACCATTCAAGCATGAGAGCTTGTAAAATTGTTGACCATCTGCTCTTTCACATAAAATGGTAGATATTAATTCCCTTGAAGATCTAGGTGGGACATTTATGTTACAATCCTGCAAAACATTATTAGAGTGCAAACCTACACATATATTCCTATAAACTTCAAAATGGTTAGAAAATTCAATATGTACCCTACAACAACAAGTTGTGTGTGTGTGATTTATCTTGACATAAAAAGGTTTACACATTTCAAAATATCTCTAACTAATTTTAATTTGAGGATACATATGCATAAATTTTGCAAATAATTATGTCTGAGTTGAATCCAAAAAATGTTTTGGATGTGGAGCATGAATTCGACTACAAATCCTCCTTCTTACAACATCTCTTTGATTAGGAGATACCTATGTATTATTCTTCCAAAATTCTTCAATCAAGGATTTCAAAGCTTCAACAATTGCTTTATCTTTTCGTGGTAGTCTACCGGAAAATGCCCATAACTCATTGCTATTTGGATCTTCCACTCTTTGACGCCTTCCTAGGGCTCTCATTAGAGATTGTCTACTTATTTTCAATGTTTTTCTTGTCTTTCTAATGATTTGAGATTTCTTCATTTGAGTTCTTACTATCATTGATGTAAGTACATGTCATGTGACATTACTATCTTCCATGCATGATGTAGAACCCACACTGTCATATGCATTCATTAGATTCTTTACAATAGATTTTTCACTTGACTCATCCATCGTTCTTAGCCCAAGAATCTTCATGATGGGCCTAAATTTTAGATTTCTCATCATTTCAACAAATAGTTGACATCTTCCTGTCATGTTTAAATTCTTTAAAAATGATCTCCAAATATGATTAATATTTCTTTGACAAGTACGCTTGGGAATCTTGTCAGGCATTGCTTGCAAAATGTTAGTATCAATATCAATCAAATATTTTGACTTTCTATATTTAATAATTCTAGGAGCATCAAAAACATTATGTGTAAATTTCATACCATCTTGAGTTCCTTCAACATGAGACAATGTTGTGCCTTCAAAATGAGATAATGGTGTGCCTACACCTTGGGATGTAGATAATGGTGTGCCTTCAACATGATGGAAGAGTGTACCCACACCTTCGAAAGTAGACAATGGTGTACCTTCAACATGAGATAATGGTGTGCTTACACCTTGGGATGTAGATAATGGTGTGCCTTCAACATGATAGAAGAGTGTGCCCACACCTTCGAAAGTAGACAATGGTGTGCCTTCAACATGATACATTGGTGTGCCTCCACCTTAAAAAGTAGACAATGGTGTGCCTTCAACATGATACATTGTTGTGCCTCGAACATTGGGTGATGATGTCTCTTGAACTTGGGAACTCGTAGATGATGTCCCCGCATCTTCATAATTCAATTGTCTCATTGCACGCAAGTTTCTCATTTGTTGTCTTTTTTATTCCATATCCAATTCTCTCTTACTTTGTATTGATGTTTCATGTTCCTCATCC